>JAECXW010000491.1:0-33843 GCA_018153365.1 Drosophila fuyamai
AAAACTCATAGATAATCCCAACTTCCTTATTGTACAAACACCAAAGTTATGGCATTTCAAATCGTTCAGTTATATAGCGGCTATGGATATAGTCGGCCGATCACTTGTGGTAGGTAAGGTCAAATTCGGTTAATTTGACCCAATAAAGCCCATAGAAAATTCCAACTTCAAACTTTAAAAACATTAATGTTATGGCATTCCGATCGTTCAAAAATATAAGGCAGCTATTTTGAGATATATTCGGCCGATACTTAGCAGTTGGTAGGTCAGGTTAGACTAAAAAAACAAAACTCATAGATAGTCCCAACTTCCTAACTGTACAAACACCAGTTATGGCATTTCCGATAGTTTTGGCAAGAGGATTATATAGCAGCTATAGGATATGAGGTCGACCGATCATATGAAAATTGGTATGTCGGATTGCTTGGGCAAAAGCAAAACCCATAAAAAACCATAAAAATTCCATTTTCCTAACTTTACAACACCAAATTTATGGCTTCCGATCGTTCCAAGATATATGGCAGCTATAGGATATATTCGGCAATACTTTTATGAAATTTGTTGGATGGTTATTATTTAAAAAACAACTCCCATAGATAGCCCAACTTCCATTTTTACAAAACCTGGTAATGGCATTTCCGATCAATCCAGTTATATGGCAACTATAAGATATAGTCAGCCGATCCCGGTCGTTCCTTTATGAAATTTGGTATGTCCAGTTGTTTGGCCACCAAATAAAGCTATAGAAAATTCCAACTTCCTAACTTTAAAAACACTAAGTTATGGCATTTCCGATCGTTCAGATGTTATGGCATTTCCATTCAGTATATGTCCTTCTCTGGGATAAAGTCAGAAGGCGATCCTTGTGAAATTTGGTAGGTCGGATTGTTTGGCCAAAGATAAAGCACTAGATAATCCCAACTTCCTAACTGTACAAACGCAAAGTTATGGCATTTCAATCGTTCGGATTATATGGCAGCTAATGGTTATAGTCAGATGATCCTTGTGAAATTTGGTAAGTCGGATTGTTTGGCCAAAAATAAAAAAATAATTAATTAAAATATTGAAAATTGTTTTCAACTTTAAAAACGCTAAAGTAATGGCATTTCGATCAATCAGTTATATGGAGACTATAGGATATAGTCGGCCGATCCCGGTCGTTCCTTATATGAGACATTGTATGTCGGATTGTTTGGTCACAAATGTGAAATAGCGAAAATTCCACCTTCTAACTTTAAAAACACTAATGTTATGGCATTTCGGATCGTTCAGATATGAGCAGCTATAGGAGATATATTGGCCATATATGAAATTTGTTAGGTCGGATTTATTGGCCAAAAATAAAACCCTTAGATAATTAACTTCCTAACTTTAAAAACGCTAAAGTTACTTGGCATTTGAATCGTTTGAGTTATATAAGCAGCTATAAGAATATAGTCGGCCGATCCTTATGAAAATTTGGTATGTCGGTTAGCGGGCAAAAAACCCATAGAAAATTCCATTTTCCTAACTTTAACCGCAAAAAGTTATGGCATTTCCAATCGTTCCCACATTATAACAGCTATAGGGTGCTATTCGGCCAATTCTTGCGCGAAATTTGGTAGGTCGGATTGAATGGCCAAAAGCCAAAACTCATAGATAATCAGCTTCCTGCTGCTGGCTCAAAGGGTGTGGCA
Source organism: Drosophila fuyamai (assembly GCA_018153365.1). Lineage (NCBI taxonomy): Eukaryota > Metazoa > Arthropoda > Insecta > Diptera > Drosophilidae > Drosophila > Drosophila fuyamai. The sequence continues at coordinate 1,677 of JAECXW010000491.1, forward strand.
TTTCCGATCGTCCATATGTGGCGGCTATAGGATATGGTCAGGGCGATCCTTGTGGCTGGTAGAATCGTTGTTTGCCCAAAAACAATAAAAATAATTAAATAACAAGAGAGAACATGGTCGTTGCTTGAACTATCAGATACCGTTACTCGGTAAAAGGAGTGCGAGAATCAGATGAAAGTTTGATCACGCATAACTTTTAAACGATGGTCCGATTTGAAAAATTTCTTCTACATTTCGATAGGTATTGATAAACACAACAAAACTGCATTTTTACTTTTCCGAAAATATTTAATTTATATTTAAATAAAATCGTATATAACGATCGTGCTGACGTTAAAAAGGGGCGTGGCACCTTTTTGAAGCACTTGCGCTGCGTAGGAACTCTAAAATCTGCATGCAAAAAATCAATCTTCCAACTTTTATAGTTTTCGAGATTCTCAGCGTTCGCCGCGGACGGACGGACGGACGGACTGGACAGACGGACAGAACGGACATGGCTAGATCGACTCGGCTAGTGATCCACAAGAATATATATTTTATAGGGTCGGAAAGAGCTCCCTTCTACCTGTTACATACTTTTGCACGAATACAATATACCCTTTTACTCTACGAGTAACGGGTATAAAAAATGAAAAATTCCAACTTTCTAACTTTAAAAACGCTAAGGTAATGGCATTTCCAATCGTTCGAATATACAAACGCATTATAGGAGTTATATTCGGCCGATACTTATGAAATTTGTTGGGTCGGATTTGTGTAAAATAAAACCCATAAATAATCCCACCTTCCTTGCTTTAAAAACACTAAAGAAGTTATGGCATTTCCAATCGTTTGGTTATATAGCAACTATAGGACATAGTCAGGCCGATCCTTATGAGCTGGTGCATCTGGATTTACTTGGGCAAAAATAAAACCCCATAAGAAATTCCATTTTTCAACTTTCTGACACCAAAGTTATGGCATATCCAATCGTTCAGTTATATAGCGCCGAAGCTATATGGGATATAGTCGGCGATCATAATGAAATTTAGTAGGAATGTGTTTGGCCAAAAAATGACAAATAATTAAATAAAAAATAAAGAAAATTCAGCTTTTCTAACTTTAAAAGCAACGAAAATATTCTTTCGATCGTTTTAGATATATAAAGCTATAGAGGAAGTATATTCGGCCGATACTTATGAAATTTAATTGGTTTCGGTTTCGTGAAGCGAAAATAAAACCCATAGATAATGACAATCAACTGTTTTGGCTTACTAAGTTGGCATTTAATCGTTTGATATAACGACTATATGGGATATAGTCGACCGATCTTATGTTGGTATGTCAGTTGCTTGGGCCAAAAAATAAACCATAGAAAATTCCATTTTCTAACTTTACTGCCAAAGTTATGGCATATCCAATCGTTCAGTTATATAAGTGACTATAGGAGACATAAGTAGGCGTCCTTGTGAAATTTGGTAAGTCGGATTGTTTGGCCAAAAATAATAAATCAATTAAATAAAAATGAAAATTCCTTTCTAACTTTAAAAACACTTCAAACAATGGCATTTCAGATAGTTTTTTGGGCTCATATGGCAGCCTTATAAGGAGTATATATTCAGACGATACTTAAATTGTTAGGTCGGATTGTTATTCAAAAATAAATATGAATATCAACACCTAACTTTAAAAAACACCCCAATATTTTTTCATGGCATTTCAAATCGTTCAGTTATATGTGCAGCTAAGTTAAAGTCGGCCGATCCTTATGGTAGTGAGGATAGGATGAATGGCGTAAAAATAAAACTCAAAGATAATCCCAACTTCTAACTGTACAAACACCAAAGTTATGGCATTTCAAATCGTTCAGTTATATAACTTGTATAGGATACTTAGTCTGACGATCCATATGAAATTTGGGCGGAGTCGTGAATGGCAAAAACAATCTCATGATCGACCAACTTCCCTGGCTTCTTACAAAGCTTATCGAAGTTCTCGGCATTTCAAATCGGGTTCGGATTACGAAGCAGCTACGCAGGATATAGTCGGCTGATCGCGAAATTTGGTAAGTCGGGGATTGTTTGGCCAAAAAAATAATTAGTAAAAATATATTCCAACTTTCTAACTTTAAAAACATAAAGGTAATGGCATTTTCCGAATATTTCAAGTTATATGGCAGCTATGGATACTTGATCGAGCGATCCGCGGTCAGTTATATCATTGGTATGTCGATTGTTTGGCCAAAAATAAAACCCCAGATAATCAACTTCTAACTTTAAAAACACTTAAGAATTTATATTTCAGTCGTTAAATTATATGTCAGCTATAGGATAAGTCAATAAGGCCAGATCTTATATATAAGTACATGTTGGGGTCGATAAAATGTTACAAAAAATAAACTGTTTGACCAATCAACTTCCCTGCTTCAACATATGGCATTTCCAATCGTTCAGTTAGCAGCTATAGGATATAGTCGGCGATCCATAGTGGTAGGATGGGATTGAATGACAAATAAAACTCATAGACAATCCAGCACCTAACTGTGTACAGAAACATCAATATTTCAAATCGTTAATCATGGCAGCTATAGGATCGGCGGAATCACTTCCCGTAGGCCCAGGTAAGTCGGATTGTTTGGCCAAATCAAAAAATAATTGTCATCAAATGATACACACAAGAAAACGCAAAGTTGCCAAAGAAACGTCGTTTAGTTATATAGCAGCTATAGGATATAGTCGACGGTCATGTAGAAAATGGTGCTCTATCGGTTGCTTGGGCAAAAAATAAAACATAGAAAATTCGGCCCATGCCTGTTGGTGAGTTATTGAAAATAAAGCCCTTGGGTGACCAAGCACATAACTTTGCGCTTACTAAAGTTGGCATTTCCAATCGTTCAGTTATGCCTTCTTAGGATATAGTCTTGGAACGCCATGGTGGTACATGTCGGTTGGCAGGGCGAAAAAACCCATAAAATTCATTTTCCTCTTTACAAAACATAGTTAGCGGCATTTCGATCGTTTCAGTTATAAGCATATAGGTTATAGTCGGCGGATCTGTGAAAAACTGATAAAGTGGATTGTTTGCCCAAAGCAATAAAATAATTAAAATAAAATAAGAAAATTCCAACTTTCTAACTTTAAAAGCATGGGTAATGGCGTTTCCAATCGTTCAATGGCAGAAGCTATGGGAGATATATTTAGGAAGCTAAATACTTATGAAATTTGTTAGAGTCAAAGTTTATTGGCCAAAAATAAAACCCATAGATAATCCCAACTTCCTAACTTTGTCAAGAGAGCCTTGCCCGATATAGAATGCTCAGGTGAGGTGCGAGGGAGATGGAGACAGAAACTTCGTTCACGCATAACTTTTTAACGAGTGGTTCGATTTGAAAAATTTCTTCATTTCATTGGTATTGATAAACACAATAAAACTGCATTTTTACTTTTCGAAATATTTAAATTTCTTTAAATAAAATCGAATACTAAAGCGATTGTAGTGGGCGTTAAAGGGGGCGTGGCACCTAAGAAACTTGCTTCTGCGTAGGAACTCTGAATCGCATGCAAAAATGCCAATCTTCTAGCTTTTATAGTTTTCCGAGATCTCGGCGTTCATACGGACGGACAGACGGACGAACGGACGACGGACAGACGGACATGGCTGGGATCGACTCGGCTAGTGATCCCTGAACAAGAATACATATACTTTAGGGTCGCTTCCTTCCGCAGTTACATACTTTTGCACGATTACAATATCTTTCCCTTTACTCTACGAGTAACGTGGCAAAAACACTAATAAGTATGGCATTTCCGTCGTTCGATTATATGTCGACTATATAGGATAAAGTCAGCCGATCCTTGAAATTTGGTAGGTCGGATGAAGATAACCAAAAAATAAAACTCAAAGATAATCCCAACTTCCTAACTGTACAAACGCAAAGTTATGGCATTTCAAATCGTTTCAGTTATATAGCAGCTAGGATATAGTCGGCCGATCCATATGAAATTTGGTAGGTCCGGATTGAATATACATAAATCTCGCCAGACATATTGGCACCTGTAAGACTGTACAAACATCAGGTTAACTGGCATTTCAAATCGTTCCAGTTATATGACCCAGCTATAGGATATAGTCAATGATCCTTGTGAAATTTGGTAAGTCAGTTGTTTGGCCAAAAATAAAAAAATAATTAAGTAAACAAGAAAATTCCAACTTTCTAACTTTAAAAACATTTAAAAAGTAATGGCATTTCCATCGTTCGGATTATATGGCAGCTGGAGTGTATAGTCGTCGATCCCGGTCGTTCATTATGAAATTTGGTAATAATGGTTGTTTGGCCAAAAAATAAAGCCCATAGAAAATTCCAACTATTCTTTTTTTAAAAAACACTAATGTTATGGCATTCCGATCGTTCAGATATATGGCAGCTATAAAGATACCTTCAGCCGATACTTTATAAGTGATAGATGGTTTATTGGTAAAAATAAAACCATAGACAATCCCAACTTCCTAACTTGCTTTGTAAAGATTATGGCACCAATCATTTGGGTATATAGCAGCCTCTGGAGAATATAGTCGGCCGATCCTTATTGAGAAATTTGGTAAGTCGAGGGATGGTTTGGTCAAAAATAATAAATAATTAAATTAGAAAATAAGAAAATTCAACTTTCTAACTTTAAAAGCTTGCTTGCTAAAGATAATGGCATTTCCGATCGTTCGGAGTATATGGCAGCTATAGGAGATATATTCGGCCGATACTTGCTGAAATTGATGAGGTGGGTTATTGTCAAAAATAAAACCCATAGATAATCAACTACAAAACACAAGGTTATGGCATTTCCGATCAATTCTAGTTACTCATAATGGCTATCAAGGATAAAGTCGGAAGCGATCCTTATGAGGCTGATGGATCAGTTGAAGAGCAAAAAATAAACTCTTGAATAATCCCAACTTCCTAACTGTGCAAACACCAAAATTGTGGCATTTCCAATCTGGTTTTCAGTTATATAGCAACTATAAGGATACTCGGCCGATCCTTGTAAATTTGGTAAGAATGAGTTGATTTGACGAAAATAAAAATAATTAAATAAAAAATAAGAAAATTCCAACTTTCTAACTTTAAAAAACGCTAAAGTAATGGCATTTCCGATCGTTCAGTTATATGTATTGCTGGGATATATTCCGGCCGATCCCGAACCGTTCCTTATGAAATTTGGTATGTCAGTTGTTTGGCCAAAAATAAAACCACTTGAAGAATTCCAACTTCTAACTTTAAAAACACTAATGTTATGTGGCATTTCCGATGATTCCGTTCTGTGGCAGCTATAGGAGTTATATTCGGCCGATAACACATGAAATTTGGTAGGTCAGTTGCATTGGCCAATAAAACCCGTAGATAATCCCAGCACCTGCTTTAAAAACACTAAGTTATGGCATTTCCAATGTTTGGTTTATAGCAGCTATAGGGATATGAGTCGGCCGATCTCATATGAAGAGTGGTATGTCGGATTGCTCGGGCAAAAATAAAACCTGCAAGAAAATTCATTTTCCTAACTACAAAGCACAAGTTACGCTGGCATATCAAGTCGTTCCGTTATGCCAGCAGCTATAGGATATAGTCAGGCCCATTCTTGTGAGAAATTTGGTAAAATCGGATTGTTTGACGAAAATAATAAAAAATAAATTAAATAATAAGAAAATTCCAACACCTAACTAAAACTAAAAAAGTAAACTGGCATTTCGATATATGGCGGCTATGGGAGTGTCGATGATATATATGAAATTTGGTGGGTCAGTTCTGTATCAAACCAAAAGCCAAAACCCATAGACGTAATCCCAACTACTAACCCAAAAACACTTCCAAAAAGTTGGCATTTCCGATCATTCAGTTTGTATCCCAGGCTATACGATAAAGTCAATAGATCCACTTGTAAATTTGGTAGGTCGGATTGAATTGTAAAAATAAACTCGCGACGTAATCCCGGCACCTAACCCCCAACAGCGCCAGGGTAATGACATTTCCAATCGTTCAGTTATATAGCAGCTATAGGATCAGCCGATCCATATGTAAATTTGGTAGGTCGGATAAATAATAAAAATAAGCCTATGAATAATCCCAACTATAGCTGTACAAAACATCAAAATGTTATGGCATTTCAAATCAGCGTTCGTTATAGCGTATAAAGATATAGTCAGCCGAATCACGAGCTGAGTAAGATCAGTTTTGGCAAGAAATAAAAGAAATGGTAAATAAAAAATAAGAAAATTTAACTTTCTAAATTTAAAAACCTTTAAAGTAATGGCATTTCCGATCGTTCAGTTATATGGCAATGTAAGTTTAGATCGGTAGTCGGTCTGGTCAGAAATTGATGTCGGATTGTTTTGACCAAGAAAGCCAAAAGCCCATACCAACTTCCTAACTTTAAACACTAATGTTATGACATTTCCGATCGTTCGAATATATGGCGGCTATAGGAGATATATTCAAACGCGTCTTATGAAATTTGGTAGGTCGGTTTATTGGCCAACTAAACCCATGATAATCCCAACTTCTAACTTTAAAACACTAAGTGTAGCATTTCCAATCGTTTGGTTATATAGCATTATATAAGAATATGGTCAAATGATCTATGTGAAGTGAAGTGGCGGATAAGTTGTTTGGTCAAAATAATAAAATAATTAAATTAAAAAATAAGAAAATTCGCTTTTCCACAACTTTAAAAACGCTTGGTAATGGCATTTCCGATCGTTCAGATATATAAACATTATAGGAATATATTCAAGCCCGATACTTATGTAAATTGGTAGGTCGGATTTATTAATAAAAATAAAACCATAGATAATACAACTCCTAACTTTAAGCCACTAAAGTTGGCATTTCCGATCGTTCAGGATTATATGTCCTTCATAGGATAAAATGGCCGATCCTTATGTTGGTAGGTCGGATTGAAGGCAAAAAATAAAACTCATAGATAATCAGCTTCCCAACTGTACAAACGCAAAGTTATGGCATTTCAATCGTTCAGTTATATAGCAGCTAACAGGATATAGTAAGCCGATCCTTGTGAAATTTGGTAAGTCAGTTGTTTGGCCGAAGCAAAAATAATTAAATAAAAATAAGAAAATTCAGCTTTCTAACTTTAAAAACGCTAAAAGAAGCCACAATGGCGTTTCGATCGTTCGGTTATATATGGCAGCTATAGGATATAGTCGACGATCCCGATTAGTTCCTTATGAAATTTGGTATATGTGTGGATTGTTTGGCCCGTAAGCCCATAGAAAATTCCAGCACCTAACTTTAAAAACGCTATCGTGACCATGGCATTTCAAATAGTTCCAAGATATATGGCAGCTATAGGAGATATATTCGGCCGATACTTATGAGAGGTGGTAAGGTCGGTTTATTGGCTTAAAAATAAAACCCATAGATAATCCCAACTTCTTTAAAACACTAAAGGATTATGGCATTTCCAATCGTTTGGTTTTGCAGCTATAGGATGGCCGATCTGCATATAAATTTGGTATGTCGGTTGCTCGGGCAAAAATAAAACCCATAGAAAATTCCACCTAGCACAAACACCAAAGGATTATAATATCAATCGTTCAGTTATATAGCAGCTATAGGATTATAGTAAGGCCGATTCCTGTGAAATTTGTAGTAGAATCGGATTGTTTTGGCCAAAAAATAATAAAATAATTAAATAAAAATAAAATTCAACTTTTCTAACTACACAAAAACGCTAAAGTAATGGCATTTCCGATCGTTCAGATATATGGCAGCTATAGGAATGTTCCGGCCATTGGAAATTTGGTAGGTCAGTTTACATTATTGAAATAAAACCCATAGATAGTAACTTCCTAACCCCCAAAAACACTAAGTTATGTTGCATTTCCGATCGTTCAGTTATGTCAACTATGATAAAATCGACCTCATATGAAATTGAGTGAGGTCGGATTGGATATAAAAAATAAAACTCATAGATAATCCCAACTTCCTAACTGTACAAACACCAAGTTATGGCATTTCCAATCGTTCGATTATATCTCTTAAGCTATAGGATGATCGGCCGATCGCATAAATTTGGTGAGATCCAGGATGAAATGGCCAAAAATAAGACTCTCCAACTTCCTAACTGTACAAACATCAATGTTATGGCGACAAATCGTTCTGTTATATGGCCTGGGATATAGTCGGCCGATCGCGTGAAATTTACAGTGATAAAAAAGTCAGTTGTTTGGCCAAAAAATAAAAATAATTAAATAAAAAATAAGAAAATTCAACTTTCTAAATTTGGTTATTAGGATACTCGTCGGCGATCCTTGTGAAATTTGGTAAGTCGGATGGTGGCCGAAAATAAAAAAATAATTAAATAAAAAATAAGAAAATTCCAACTTTCTTTAAAAACGCTAAAGTAATGGCGACCAGTCGTTCAGTTATATGGCAGCTATAGGATATAGTCCTGGCCGATCCAGTCTAGTTCCTTATGAAATTTGGTATGTGGATTGTTGGCAAAGCGAAAATTCAACTTCCTAACTTTAAAAACACTAATGTTGGCATTTCCGATAGTTCAGATATATGGCAGCTATAGGAGATATCTTATTCGGCCGATACTTATGGTGAGGTCGGTTATTGGCCAAAACTAAAAAACCCATAGACTAATCCCAACTTCCTATTTAAAAACACTAAAGTTATAACATTTCCGATCGTTCAGTTATATGTCACAGCTATGGTTTGTCTGGCGATCATATATGTGGTAGGTCGGATTGAAAAGCCAAAAATAAACTCATGTAATCCCAACTTCCTAACTGTTGCAAACACCAAAGTTATCAATTTCCAATCGTTCAGTTATATAGCAGCTATAGGATATAGTCGGCCGATCTAGCAATGAAATTTTGGTAAGTCAATTGTTTGGCCGAAAATAAAAAAATAATTAAATAAAAAATAAGAAAATTCCAACTTTCTAACACAAAAGAAACGCTAAGTAATGGCATTTTCGATCGTTCAATATATAGCAGCTATAAGGATATAGTCGACTGACTCCGGTCGTTCTTATGAAATTTGTGGGCATGTCCGCGTTTATTAAATAAACCCAAAAATATCCAACTTCCTAATACTTCAAAGCACCCAATGTTATAGCATTCAACGATCGTTCAGTTATATAGCAGCTATATAGGAGATATATTCAGCCTGATCCTTATGAAATTTGGTAGGCCTGGATTTATTGGCAACAAAATAAAACCCCATAGTAATCCCATTTTCCTTACCTTTATTAAACAACTTTCCAAAAGTTAAGTTATGGCATTTCCAATCGTTCAGTTTTTATAGCAGCTCTAGGATATAGTCGGCCGCCTTATCCCTGAAACTGGGTATGTCGGATTGCTCGGCCAAGAAAATAAAAACCCATAGGAGTTCCATTTTCCTAACTTTACAAACACAAAGTTACGTAGGCTTTCCTCAATCGTTCAGCTTATAGTAGCTTATATAGGATATAGTCGGCCGATCTTGTGAAACTTGGTAAGTCGGATTGATTGGCCAAAAATAATAAAATAATTAAATAAAAATAGCGAAATTCTAACTTCTAACTTTACAAAACCAAAGTTATGGCATTTCCGATCCGTTCAGATATATGGCAGCTATAGGAGATATAGTCGGCCGACTTACATGAAATTTGGTAGGCTGGGATTTATTGGCCAAAATAAAACCCATAGATAATTCCAACTTCCTAACTTTAAAAACACTAAGTTATATGGCATTTCCGATCGTTCAGTTATATGTCAGCTATACGATAAGTCGGCCGATCTTTATGAAATTTGGTAGGTCTGATTGAATTGCCAAAAATAAAACTCATAGATAATCCCAACTTCCTAACTGTGCAAACACCAAAGTTATGGCATTTCCAATCGTTCAGTTATATAGCAGCTATAGGATATAGTCGGCCGATCCATATGAAATGCGTAGGTCGGATAAAATGGCCAAAAAAAAAACTCATAGATAATCCCAACTTCCTAACTGGCAGAAACATCAATGTTATGGCATTTCCGATCGTTCAGTTATATGGCAGCTATAGGATATAGTCGGCCGACTCCGGTCGTTCCTTATGAAACTTGCATGTCGGATTGTTTGGCCAAAAATAAAAGCCCATAGAAAATTCCAACTTCCTAACTTTAAAAACACCAATGTTATTGCATTTCCGATAGTTCAGATATATGGCAGCTATAGGAGATATATTCGGCCGATACTTATGAAATTTGGTAGGTCGGATTTATTGGCCAAAAAATAAAACCCAGAGATATCCCAACTTCCTAACTTTAAAAACACTAAAGTTATGGCATTTCCAATCGTTTAGTTTTTATAGCAGCTATAGGATATAGTCGGCCGATCCTTATGAAATTTGGTATGTCGGATTGCTCGGGCAAAAATAAAACCCATAGAATATTCCATTTTCCAACTTTACAAACACCAAAGTTATGGCATATCCAATCGTTCAGTTATATAGCAGCTATAGGATATAGTCGGCCGATTCTTTGTGAAATTTGGTAAGTCGGATTGTTTGGCCAAAAATAATAAAATAATTAAATAAAAATAAGAAAATTCCAACTTTCTAACTTTAAAAACGCTAAAGCAATGGCATTTCGATCGTTCAGATATATGGCAGCTATAGGAGATATATTCGGCCGATACTTATGAAATTTGGTAGGTCGGATTTATTGGCTTAAAAATAAAAACCCATATAGATAATCCCAACTTCCACTTTTAAAAACACTAAAGTTATGGCATTTCCGATCGTTCAGTTATATGTCAGCTATACGATAAAGTCGGCCGATCCTTATGAAATTTGGTAGGTCGGATTGAATTGCCAAAAATAAAACTCATAGATAATCCCAACTTCCTAACTGTACAAACACCAAAGTTATGGCATTTCCAATCGTTCAGTTATATAGCAGCTATAGGATATAGTCGGCCGATCCATATGAAATTTGGTAGGTCGGATGAAATGGCCAAAAATAAAACTCATAGATAATCCCAACTTCCTAACTGTAGAAACATCAATGTTATGGCATTTCCGATCGTTCAGTTATATGGCAGCTATAGGATTATAGTCGGCCGACTCCGGTCGTTCCTTATGAAATTTGGTATGTCGGATTGTTTGGCCAAAAATAAAGCCCATAGAAAATTCCAACTTCCTAACTTTAAAAACACTAATGTTATGGCATTTCCGATAGTTCAGATATATGGCAGCTATAGGAGATATATTCGGCCGATACTTATGAAATTTGGTAGGTCGGATTTATTGGCCAAAAATAAAACCCATAGATAATCCCAACTTCCTAACTTTAAAAACACTAAAGTTATGGCATTTCCAATCGTTTAGTTTTATAGCAGCTATAGGATATAGTCGGCCGATCCTTATGAAATTTGGTATGTCGGATTGCTCGGGCAAAAATAAAAACCCACAGAATATTCCATTTTCCTAACTTTACAAACACCACAAAGTTATGGCATATCCAATCGTTCAGTTATATAGCAGCTATAGGATTTAGTCGGCCGATTCTTGTGAAATTTGGTAAGTCGGATTGTTTGGCCAAAAATAATAAAATAATTAAATAAAAAATAAGAAAAATTCCAACTTTCTAACTTTAAAAACGCTAAAGTAATGGCATTTCCGATCGTTCAGATATATGGCAGCTATAGGAGATATATTCGGCCGATACTTATGAAATTTAAGGTAGGTCGGATTTATTGGCCAAAATAAAACCCATAGATAATCCCAACTTCCTAACTTTAAAACACTAAAGTTATGGCATTTCCGATCGTTCAGTTATATGTCAGCTATACGATAAAGTCGGCCGATCCTTATGAAATTTGGTAGGTCGGATTGAATTGCCAAAAATAAAACTCATAGATAATCCCAACTTCCTAACTGTACAAACACCAAAGTTATGGCATTTCCAATCGTTCAGTTATATAGCAGCTATAGGATATAGTCGGCCGATCCATATGAAATTTGGTAGGTCGGATGAAATGGCCAAAAATAAAACTCATAGATAATCCCAACTTCCTAACTGTACAAACATCAATGTTATGGCATTTCAAATCGTTCAGTTATATGGCAGCTATAGGATATAGTTTGGCCAAAAATAAAAAATAATTAAATAAAAAATAAGAAAATTCCAACTTTCTAAATTTAAAAACGCTAAAGTAATGGCATTTCGATCGTTCAGTTATATGGCAGCTATAGGATTTAGTCGGCCGATCCCGGTCGTTCCTTATGAAATTTGGTATGTCGGATTGTTTGGCCAAAAATAAAGCCCATAGAAAATTCCAACTTCCTAACTTTAAAAACACTAATGTTATGGCATTTCCGATCGTTCAGATATATGGCAGCTATAGGAGATATATTCGGCCGATACTTATGAAATTTGGTAGGTCGGATTTATTGGCCAAAAATAAAACCCATAGATAATCCCAACTTCCTAACTTTAAAAACACTAAAGATATGGCATTTCCGATCGTTCAGATATATGGCAGCTAATGGATATAGTCGGCCGATCCTTATGAAATTTAGTAGGTCGGATTGAACGGCCAAAACTAAAACCCATAGATAATCCCAACTTCCTAACTTTAAAAACACTAAACTTATGGCATTTCCAATCGTTTAGTTTTATAGCAGCTATAGGATATAGTCGGCCGATCCTTATGAAATTTGGTATGTCGGATTGCTTGGGCAAAAATAAAACCCATAGAAAATTCCATTTTCCTAACTTTACAAACACCAAAGTTATGGCATATCCAATCGTTCAGTTATATAGCAGCTATAGGATATAGTCGGCCGATCCTTGTGAAATTTGGTAAGTCGGATTGTTTGGCCAAAAATAATAAAATAATTAAATAAAAAATAAGAAAATTCCAACTTTCTAACTTTAAAAACGCTAAAGTAATGGCATTTCCGATCGTTCAGATATATGGCAGCTATAGGAGATATATTCGGCCGATACTTATGAAATTTGGTAGGTCGGATTTATTGGCCAAAAATAAAACCCATAGATAATCCCAACTTCCTAACTTTAAAAACACTAAAGTTATGGCATTTCCGATCGTTCAGTTATATGTCAGCTATACGATAAAGTCGGCCGATCCTTATGAAATTTGGTAAGTCGGATTGAATTGTCAAAAATAAAACTCATAGATAATCCCAACTTCCTAACTGTACAAACACCAAAGTTATGGCATTTCCAATCGTTCAGTTATATAGCAGCTATAGGATATAGTCGGCCGATCCATATGAAATTTGGTAGGTCGGATTGAATGGCCAAAAATAAAACTCATAGATAATCCCAACTTCCTAACTGTACAAACATCAATGTTATGGCATTTCAAATCGTTCAGTTATATGGCAGCTATAGGATATAGTCGGCCGATCCTTGTGAAATTTGGTAAGTCGGATTGTTTGGCCAAAAATAAAAAATAATTAAATAAAAAATAAGAAAATTCCAACTTTCTAAATTTAAAAACGCTAAAGTAATGGCATTTCCGATCGTTCAGTTATATGGCAGCTATAGGATTTAGTCGGCCGATCCCGGTCGTTCCTTATGAAATTTGGTATGTCGGATTGTTTGGCCAAAAATAAAGCCCATAGAAAATTCCAACTTCCTAACTTTAAAAACACTAATGTTATGGCATTTCCGATCGTTCAGATATATGGCAGCTATAGGAGATATATTCGGCCGATACTTATGAAATTTGGTAGGTCGGATTTATTGGCCAAAAATAAAACCCATAGATAATCCCAACTTCCTAACTTTAAAAACACTAAAGATATGGCATTTCCGATCATTCAGATATATGGCAGCTATAGGATATAGTCTGCCGATCCTTATGAAATTTAGTAGGTCGGATTGAATGGCCAAAAATAAAACCCATAGATAATCCCAACTTCCTAACTTTAAAAACACTAAACTTATGGCATTTCCAATCGTTCAGTTATATAGCAGCTATGGGATATAGTCGGCCGATCCCTTTGAAATTTGGTATGTCGGATTGTTTGGGCAAAAATAAAACCCATAGAAAATTCATTTTTTCTAACTTTACATATACCAAAGTTATGGCATTTCCAATCGTTCAGTTATATAGCAGCTATAGGATATAGTCGGCCGATCCATATTAAATTTGGTAGGTCGGATTAAATGGCCAAAAATAAAACTCATAGATAATCCCAACTTCCACCAAAGTTATGGCATTTCAAATCGTTCAGTTATATGACAGCTATAGGATATAGTCGGCCGATCCTTGTGAAATTTGGTAAGTCGGATTGTTTGGCCAAAAATAAAAAAATAATTAAATAAAAAATAAGAAAATTCCAACTTTCTAACTTTAAAAACGCTAAAGTAATGGCATTTCCGATCGTTCAGTTATATGGTAGCTATAGGATATAGTCGGCCGATCCCGGTCGTTCCTTATGAAATTTGGTATGTCGGATTGTTTGGCCAAAAATAAAGCCCATAGAAAATTCCAACTTCCTAACTTTAAAAACACTAATGTTATGGCATTTCCGATCGTTCAGCTATATGGCAGCTATAGGAGATATATTCGGCCGATACTTATGAAATTTGGTAGGTCGGATTTATTGGCCAAAAATAAAACCCATAGATAATCCCAACCTCCTAACTTTAAAAACACTAAAGATATGGCATTTCCGATCGTTCAGATATATGGCAGCTATAGGATATAGTCGGCCGATCCTTATGAAATTTAGTAGGTCGGATTGAATGGCCAAATATAAAACTCATAGATAATCCCAACTTCCTAACTGTACAAACACCAAAGTGATGGCATTTCAAATCGTTCAGTTGTATGGCAGCTATAGGATATATTCGGCCAGTACTTTTGAAATTTGGTAGATTGGATTTATTGGCCAAAACTAAAACCCATAGATAATCCCAACTTCCTAACGTTACAAACACCAAAGTAATAGCATTTCCAAACGTTTAGTTATATGGCAGCTATAGGATGTAGTCGGCCGATCCTTATGAAATTTGGTATGTCGGATTGAATGGCCAAAAATAAATCTCATAGATAATCCCAACTTCCTAACTGTACAAACATCAAAGTTATGGCATTTAAAATCGTTCAGTTATATGACATCTATAGGATATAGTCGGCCGATCCTTGTGAAATTTGGTAAGTCGGATTGTTTGGCCAAAAATAAAAAAATAATTAAATAAAATATAAGAAAATTCCAACTTTCTAACTTTAAAAACGATAAAGTAATGGCATTTCCGATCGTTCAGTTATATGGCAGCTATAGGATATAGTCGGCCGATCCCGGTCGTTCCTTATGAAATTTGGTATGTCGGATTGTTTGGCCAAAAATAAAGCCCATAGAAAATTCCAACTTCCTAACTTTAAAAACACTAAAGTTATGGCATTTCCAATCATTTAGTTATATAGCAGCTATAGGATATAGTCGGCCGATCCTTATGAAATTTGGTATGTCGGATTGCTTGGGCAAAAATAAAACCCATAGAAAATTCCATTTTCCTAACTTTACAAACACCAAAGTTATGGCATATCCAATCGTTCAGTTATATAGCAGCTATAGGATATAGTCGGCCGATCCTTATGAAATTTGGTATGTCGGATTGAATGGCCAAAAATAAAACTCATAGATAATCCCAACTTCCTAACTGTACAAACACCAAAGTTATGGCATTTCCGATCGTTCAGTTATATGGCAGCTATAGGATATAGTCGGCCGGTCCTTGTGAAATTTGGTAAGTCGGATTGTTTGGCCAAAAATAATAAAATAATTAAATAAAAAATAAGAAAATTCCAACTTTCTAACTTTAAAAACGCTAAAGTAATGGCATTTCCGATCGTTCAGATATATGGCAGCTATAAGAGATATATTCGGCCGATACTTATGAAATTTGGTAGGTCGGATTTATTGGCCAAAAATAAAACCCATAGATAATCCCAACTTCCTAACTTTAAAAACACTAAAGTTATGGCATTTCCGGTCGTTCAGTTATATGTCAGCTATAGGATAAAGTCGGCCGATCCTTAAGAAATTTGGTAGGTCGGATTGAATGGCCAAAAAATAAAACTCATAGATAATCCCAACTTCCTAACTGTACAAACACCAAAGTTATGGCATTTCCTATCGTTCAGTTATATAGCAGCTATAGGATATAGTCGGCCGATCCATATGAAATTTGGTAGGTCGGATTGAATGGCCAAAAATAAAACTCATAGATAATCCCAACTTCCTAACTGTACAAACATCAATGTTATGGCATTTCAAATCGTTCAGTTATATGGCAGCTATAGGATATAGTCGGCCGATCCTTGTGAAATTTGGTAAGTCGGATTGTTTGGCCAAAAATAAAAAAATAATTAAATAAAAAATAAGAAAATTCCAACTTTCTAACTTTAAAAACGCTAAAGTAATGGCATTTCCGATCGTTCAGTTATATGGCAGCTATAGGATATAGTCGTTCCTTATGAAATTTGGTATGTCGGATTGTTTGACCAAAAATAAAGCCCATAGAAAATTCCAACTTCCTAACTTTAAAAACACTAATGTTATGGCATTTCCGATCGTTCAGCTATATGGCAGCTCAGTTATATGTCAGCTATAGGATATAGTCGGCCGATCCTTATGAAATTTGGTAGGTCGGATTGAATGGCCAAAAATAAAACTCATAGATAATCCCAACTTCCTAACTGTACAAACACCAAAGTGATGGCATTTCAAATCGTTCAGTTGTATGGCAGCTATAGGATATATTCGGCCAGTACTTATGAAATTTGGTAGATTGGATTTATTGGCCAAAACTAAAACCCATAGATAATCCCAACTTCCTAACGTTACAAACACCAAAGTAATGGCATTTCCGATCGGTAAGTTATATGGCAGCTATAGGATGTAGTCGGCTGATCCTTATGAAATTTGGTATGTCGGATTGTTTGGCCAAAAATAAAACCCATAGATAATCCCAACTTCCTAACTTTAAAAATACTAAAGTTATGGCAATTCCAATCGTTCAGCTATACAGCAGCTATGGGATATAGTCAGCCGATCCCTTTGAAATTTGGTAGGTCGGATTGTTTGGGCAAAAATAAAAAGCCATAGAAAATTCCATTTTCCTAACACCAAATTTATGGCATTTCCAATCGATTAGTTATATAGCAGCTATAGGATATTGTCGGCCGATCCTTATGAAATTTGGTATGTCGGATTTATTGGCCAAAAATAAAACCCATAGATAATCCCAACTTCCTAACTTTAAAAACACTAAAGTTATGGCATTTCCGATCGTTCAGTTATATGTCAGCTATAGGATATAGTCGGCCGATCCTTATGAAATTTGGTAGGTCGGATTGAATGGCCAAAAATAAAACTCATAGATAATCCCAACTTCCTAACTGTACAAACACCAAAGTGATGGCATTTTAAATCGTTCAGTTGTATGACAGCTATAGGATATATTCGGCCAGTACTTATGAAATTTGGTAGATTGGATTTATTGGCCAAAACTAAAACCCATAGATAATCCCAACTTCCTAACGTTACAAACACCAAAGTAATGGCATTTCCGATCGTTTAGTTATATGGCAGCTATAGGATGTAGTCCGCTGATCCTTATTAAATTTGGTATGTCGGATTGTTTGGCCAAAAGATAAAACTCATAAATAATCCCAACTTCCTAACTGTACAAACACCAAAGTTATGGCATTTCAAATCGTTCAGTTATATGGCAGCTATAGGATATAGTCGGCCGATCCTTATGAAATTTGCTAAGACGGATTGAATGGCCAAAAATAAAACTCATAGATAATCACAACTTCCTAACTGTACAAACACCAAAGTTATGGCATTTCAAATCGTTCAGTTATATGGCAGCTATAGGATATAGTCGGCCGATCCTTGTGAAATTTTGTAAGTCGGATTGTTTGGCCAAAAATAAAAAAATCATTAAATAAAAAATAAGACAATTCCAACATTCTAACTTTAAAAAAGCTAAAGTAATGGCATTTTTGATCGTTCAGTTATATGGCAGCTATAGGATATAGTCGGCCGATCCCGGTCGTTCCTTATGAAATTTGGTATGTCGGATTGTTTGGCCAAAAATAAAGCCCATAGAAAATTCCAACTTCCTAACTTTAAAAACACTAATGTTATGGCATTTCCGATCGTTCAGATATATGGCAGCTAAAGTATATATTCGGCCAATACTTATGAAATTTGGTAGGTCGGATTTATTGGCCAAAAATAAAACCCATAAATAATCCCAACTTCATAACTTTACAAACACCAAAGTAATGGCATTTCCGATCGTTCAGATATGTATCAGCTATAGGATATATTCGGCCAGTACTTATGAAATTTGGTAGGTCGGATTTATTGGCCAAAACTAAAACCCATAGGTAATCCCAACTTCCTAACTTTACAAACACCAAAGTAATGGCATTTCCGATCGTTCAGTTATATGGCAGCTATAGGATATAGTCGGCCGATCCTTATGAAATTTGCTAAGACGGATTGAATGGCCAAAAATAAAACTCATAGATAATCACAACTTCCTAACTGTACAAACACCAAAGTTATGGCATTTCAAATCGTTCAGTTATATAACAACTATGGGATATAGTGGACCGATCCTTGTGAAATTTGGTAAGTCGGATTGTTTGGCCAAAAAAAAAAAAATAATTAAATAAAAAATGGGAAAATTCCAACTTTCTAACTTTAAAAACGCTAAAGTAATGGCATTTCCGATCGTTCAGTTATATGGCAGATATAGGATATAGTCGGCCGATCCCGGTCGTTCCTTATGAAATTTGGTATGTCGGATTGTTTGGCCAAAAATAAAGCCCATAGAAAATTCCAACTTCCTAACTTTAAAAACACTAATGTTATGGCATTTCCGATCGTTCACATGTATGGCAGCTATAGGATATATTCGGCCAATACTTATGAAATTTGGTAGGCCGGATTTATTGGCCAAAAATAAAACCCATAGAAAATTCCAACTTCCTAACTTAAAACAAGTGAGAACGCTCTAGTCGAGTGCCTCGACTATTAGATACCCGTTACTCAGTTCAAATTGTCAATTTGAATTCGGCGATCTCTTAGAGCTGGCGGCTTTACAGCACGAGCATCAGCACCAGCGCTTCTTTAGCGCAGGCAGCTCTTGTCCTGCACCAACAGCTGTGTTTATGTTTATGTTTTTGAGTGCAATGCTTACATACATACACACATACGCCATTGTTTGACTCAGACCTCCAATTTGGCTAACTTGATTTGATTTGCATAGTTCTTGAGATATAGTTCGGTATTGACAAATGAAAACCATCGTAATTTCCTTTAATAAAAATCCTTATTGAGAATTAACGTTGACTCTGTTGAGCACCTTGGCCAGCTGTTCCAAAGTCATCCGCTAGATGGCGCTATTGTGCCATGAAAGGCGGAAATGTAGGCGCTAGCCAGGCTTAAGCGTTTAATGGGTTTTTGGGCGTTAGAGTGGGCGTGGCAAACTTTTATTAGGCCAATCGATAGGTATTGACGAAACAAAAACATATCAATTAAAATTTGCATAATAGCATCAAAACTGTGGCCACAGCTTGTGACTTGTGGGCGTCAGAGAAGGCTTGGCACCATTTTGTAACAAACTTGTGCTGCGTAGGAACTCCTAAAATCTACATGCAAAATGCCCATCTTCTAGTTTTTATAGTTTCCGAGATCTCAGCGTTCATACGGACAGACAGACGGACAGACAGACAGACGGACAGACGGACATGGCTAGATCGACTCGGCTAGTGATCCTGAACAAGAATATATATACTTTAAAGGGTCGGAAACGCTTCCTTCTACGCGTTACATACTTTTGCACGAATATAATATACCCTTTTACTCTACGAGTAACGGGTATAAACACTAATGTTATGGCATTTCCTATCGTTCAGATATATGGCAGCTATAGGAGATATATTCGGCCGATACTTATGAAATTTGGTTGGTCGGATTTATTGGCCAAAAATAAAACCCATAGATAATCCCAACTTCCTAACTTTAAAAACACTAAAGTTATGGCATTTCCGATCGTTCAGTTATATGTCAGCTATAGGATATAGTCGGCCGATCCTTACGAAATTTGGTAGGTCGGATTGAATGGCCAAAAATAAAACTCAAAGATAATCCCAACTTCCTAACTGTACAAACACCAAAGTTATGGCATTTCAAATCGTTCAGTTATATGGCAGCTATAGGATATAGTCGGACGATACTTGTGAAATTTGGTAAGTCGGATTGTTTGGCCAAAAATAAAACTCATAGAAAATTCCAACTTCCTAACTTTAAAAACACTAATGTTATGGCATTTCCGATCGTTCAGATATATGGCAGCTATAGGATATATTCGGCCAATACTTATGAAATTTGGTAGGCCGGATTTATTGGCCAAAAATAAAACCCATAGATAATCCCAACTTCCTAACTTTAAAAACACTAAAGTTATGGCATTTCCAATCGTTCACTTATATAGCAGCTATGGGATATAGTTGGCTGATCCTTGTGAAATTTGGTAAGTCGGATTAGTTGACCAAAAATAAATAATAAATTAAATAAAAAATAAGAAAATTCCAACTTTTTCACTTTAAAAACGCTAAAGTAATGGCATTTCCGATCGTTCAGATATATGGCAGCTATAGGAGATATATTCGGCCCATACTTATGAAATTTGGTAGGTCGGATTTATTGGTCAAAAATAAAACCCATAGATAGTCCCAACTTCCTAACTTTAAAAACACTAAACTTATGGCATTTCCGATCGTTCAGTTATATGTCAGCTAAAGGATATAGTCGGCCGATCCTGGTCGTTCCTTATGAAAATGGGTATTTTTTTTTTTTTTTTTTCGCGCGGAGTCCCACGGCCCACTTACCCGCCCAACCGACCGAGGGGCGCAGCCGTGTATCGTACGGCACGATTCGCGATAAGATAGACGCGAGATAGGAAAAATAAAGGTAAAGGTCCGGGGAAAAAAGTAATAGTTAGATCAATCTTGTGCCAATGAAGCAAGTATTAATCGTTTTAGGAGCGGCAGAGAGTCAAGATTTGATATTACAGGAAAAAGTCTATTATAGTCAGAACATAATACTCTGAAAGGCCCATGCAAGGCATAGTTAGATCTACAATGATTTAAAGTTAGGGGAATATAATTTCTAGTTTATCTACTTGGCACAGAAAAGTTTAGCCGACTTAACAAGTCGGGGCAGTCAATATCACCATGTATAATGTTATAAATAAAGATAGTACCAAGCATCGTTCTACGGTTGGCTAGGGATGGTAAATTAATCAAAAGAAGTCTACTAGAATAAGAAGGTAAGATAAGATTTGCATCCCAGTTTAGGCGCCGTAAAGCAAAAAGAAGGAAGTTTTTTTGTACAGATTCAATACGACCAATATGTATTCCGTATTGTGGACTCCAGACGGGAGACTCATACTCTAGAATCGGACGGACTAGCGAAATATATAAAGTTTTAGTCAAATAAGGATCATCGAATTCTTTTGACCACCTTTTAATAAATCCAAGCACTCCTCTGGCTTTATTAACCATGGACGAAATGTGATTAGAAAATTTTAGTTTGGGGTCACTTAACGTGTAGGTCGCGTATATCGGATTGGCCCGATAAAAAGTCATCAGCTTGCACTTGGAACCGTTTAAATTTAGTAAATTATCTCGGCACCAGTTTTGAAAATTATCTAGATCGGATTGCAAGTCTAAATGGGAGGAAATGTCCATATACTGCAGGCACAACTTAACATCATCTGCGTACATAAGTACGCGAGAATGACTTATAATTGAGGGAAGATCATTAATAAATAATGTAAAAAGTAACGGACCCAGATGGCTCCCTTGTGGGACACCGGAGGTAACACGGAGAATTTCAGAAATTGAATTTTTAAGAAGGACCCTTTGTGACCTGCCATTCAGATAACTTGAAATCCATTTAAGCAGATCAACTGGAAAACCTAAAAGGTCAAGTTTTTGAATGAGAAGTAAGTGATTTACAGAGTCGAATGCTTTACTAAAGTCAGTGTAAATGACGTCTGTTTGAAAACTACTATTGAAGACTTTTATCACTAATGAAGTGAGCTCTAGAAGGTTTGTGATTGTGGATCTACGTTTAATAAATCCGTGTTGACACAGAGAAATGATTGATCTGCAAAGGTGCTGCAAATGAGGAGTAATAATTTTTTCAAAAGCTTAGGAATAGCTGACAACTTAGAAATACCTCTGTAGTTACTGGCTTCTAACTTGTTACCTTTTTTGAAAAGAGGAATAACAAATGATTCCTTCCAAATATTTGGGAATTGGGAGGTTTCTATAGATAAGGTAAACAACTTGTGAAGAGGTTTGCACAGGGCCTTAGCGCAATACCTAAGCACGCACCCAGGAATACCATCGGGTCCTGGCGAATAAACAGGTTTAATACGAAGAAGATCCAAAAGAAGAGAGCTTTCTGTTAAAGTGGGACAGAATATGAGGTTTGACTTGGATATGTTGTAAGAATAAGGCTGTGATGAATAATCTAAAGTAGAGTAAGTCGTTTGAAAAATTTGGGAAATAAATCGGCTATTGCCTGATCTGTGGTTACCGTCATGTTTTCGAACGATAGCGAGGAAGGAAAAGAATTAGATTTACGCTTGGTGTTAACAAAATTATAAAACTGTTTCGGGTCCTGAGAGAACTGGACCTTACAACGGTTTAAGTATCTGTTATAACACTGAGCATTAAGCACGGTAAATCTTGACCGAGCACTTAAATATCTAGTAAAAACAGATCGTGAACCGGTATTTTTATATTTCCTAAAAAGTCTGGACTTTACATTTATTAAGTGTGTCAACTCTTTGCTAAACCAAGGTGATTTATTGGAAGTTGACGGATAGTACCACAGAACACAGGAATTAAAAAATGAGTTTATTGCAGTGTAAAAAACATTAACTGCATCGGACATATTAATGCATAGGTAAAGATCAGACCAATTAAAGCCAGAAATAAAATTATTTAGCCTCAGAAAGTCTGCCTTGCGAAAACAATGTGTTCGTTTGGATTTTTCTGATTTTTTCTTCTATAACTCTACCCGTATCAAATGAAAGTTCGAATGTTGGGTGATATGGATCTTCAGGTTGCGTGAGTGGTGCTACTCTGGACAGAAACACACCTTCAGGATTTGATACAAAACACAAATCAAGTAGGCGACCTAATGAATTTCGAACATGGTTTACTTGAGATAGAGATATGTCAAGCAGGCCATCAATAAAATCATGCTGTGCTATAGGTAGTTAGACATTCGATCCATCCTCAGTGAACCAAGTAACTCCAGGTATATTAAAATCACCTAGAACTATCAACTGATCCCTATCGGAAAGCTTATTTGCAACGGACTTAATGACGGATAGGTGATTTAAATAATCAGGAAGTTCAGACAACGGCGGAATATATGAGCAAGTTATGTATATAAAGTTACCAGGAAGCGATAACTTTACACAAATAAATTCAATGGTTTTGAATTCATCAAAAATAACTCCTCAGACGGGAGGTTTGAATCAACTCCAATTAAGACTCCACCTCCCCGTCTAGAGGGACGGTCATACCTATATATTGTGTACTTACCTGGAAAAACTTCGGAGCTAAAGATCTCCGGCTTTAACCAGGTTTCTGTGAACACAATAATATGAGATGCAAAGGAGAGGCTATCGGAATACAATTTAGTAAGTTTGCTGCGCAAACCTCTTGCATTCTGATAGGAAAGTAGGAGGTTAGAAGTTAGTTTTTTGAAATTGGTACACTGGTTTGGCCTCGACTAGGAAGTTTTACTCCCACGGGCCCCTTCTTCTTTATCTTAGCCTCGAACTCTTTTATAACCATATTATCCGGCCAAAAGTCGCCCGAGCATATCGCTTCAAAAAGCTCGTTAGGGACAGTTATCTTGAAAGATGAAATGTCTCTAGCATAAGAAAACTTAAACTTTTCCACCTTTACACTATTACAATCGGCTTTAGTTTTGTCTTGTATATAAGACAATACATCAGAAGATGTTTGATCAGGGGAAAGCAGAGAAACGAAAATTTGTTTCTTGAGTGGAACCACTGAAAGGGATTTTGGTGGAGCAGACATTGCTTCTGCCAAACCAACTTGAGCCGGTTGTCCGGACTCAGTAGTCCCTTGTGGAGGAGATGCTATATTCTGAGAGATAGGTGGATCCACTAATTGTGAAACCACTACGGACAAATCGGAATTCTTAGAAGTCCCTGGTTGCATGCATTCTGAAACGGATTGTTCGGATACCGAATCTTTTTTAGCTGCCGATCTTAGCAACTGTTGAGGGTTTGCTGAAATCGGCTGCTGATCCGCCGGAATGCTCCGTTGTTCTTTTGATTTCGGTTGCGGGGTGTTCCCCTTTTGCTCCTTACCACCAGCGGCCTTTTTGCGCTTAGGGGACTCTTCTAATAGCTTACGACTATTAAACTGCGAGTCCAGCGCAGAGAGGGAGATCATCAGCTCGGCGAAAACTATCTCTAGCAACACCGAAACAGCTAATCAGCCCCATCAGGCTGCCTTTAGTTTGGCGCATGAACGATTTCATCTCGTTCGCAACCTCGACACAAGCATCACAACAAAACTGCAAATTGGGCCCCTTTGATAGGTCATCACTTGTCCGGCCAGTAAAACCGGCGCACTTGGTGTGCACCATATTTTCACACAGCCAGCAAGTCATATTCGACTGGTCAGCCCTGATTACGAGGCTGCATTTCTTGCAGAAGCAGACTAAATTTTTATTATTCATTTTATTTATTGGGACCACTGTACCAAGAAAGCGAATTGAAATTTATAAGCGAGCAGTTATAAGTACCGCAAGAGCGCAGAAACCGCACGTTTAGAACTTTCAAAGCAAAGAGAGCAAGAGAGCGGGAGCGTAACTAAGTTAAAGTGCATGCACAAAAGAGAAAACGGTGTGGATAAAAGAAAAGAAAACACAGATAAGAATTACGAAAATAAAACAATTAATTAGTATTAAATACAAAGTGTACTCTTGAAGCGAACGGAGTATAAATTTATGTTTAAATAACACGGATGAAAATTAAAATTGTTTTGATAACACCCACCGATGGGAATAAACGAAAACAAAATACAAAATTCGAAGCGCAGAAAAAAAAACACGACCGTTCACTTTGAAAGTCAGAAACGTATTTTGTCGGATTGTTTGGCCAAAAATAAAGCCCATAGAAAATTCCAACTTCCTAACTTTAAAAACACTAATGTTATGGCATTTCCGATCGTTCAGATATATGGCAGCTATAGGATATATTCGGCGAATACTTATGAAATTTGGTAGGCCGGATTTATTGGCCAAAAATAAAACCCATAGATAATCCCAACTTCCTAACTTTACAAACACCAAAGTAATATCAATTCCGATCGTTCAGTTATATGTCAGCTATAGGATATAGTGGGCCGATCCTTGTGAAATTTGGTAGGTCGGATGTTTGGCCAAAAATAAAAAAATAATTAAATAAAAAATAAGAAAATTCCAACTTTCTAACTTTAAAAACACTAAAGTTATGGCATTTCCGATCGTTCAGTTATATGTCAGCTATAGGACATAGTCGGCCGATCCTTTTGAAGTTTGGTAGGTCGGATTGAATGGTCAAAAATAAAACTCATAGATAATCCCAACTTCCTAACTGTACAAACACCAAAGTTATGGCATTTCAAATCGTTCAGTTATATGGCAGCTATAGGATATAGTCGGTCGATCCCGGTCGTTCCTTATAAAATTTGGTATGTCGGATTGTTTGGCCAAAAATAAAGCCCATAGAAAATTCCAACTTCCTAACTTTAAAAACACTAATGTTATGGCATTTCCGATCATTCAGATATATGGCAGCTATAGGGAGATACATTCGGCTTATACTTATGAAATTTGGTGGGTCGGATTTATTGGCCAAAAATAAAACCCTTAGATAATCCCAACTTCCTAACTTTAAAAACACTAAAGTTATGGCATTTCCAATCGTTCAGTTATATAGGAGCTATAGGATATAGTCGGCCGATCCTTATGAAGTTTGGTAGGTCGGATTGAATGGTCAAAAATAAAACTCATAGATAATCCCAACTTCCTAACTGTACAAACACCAAAGTTATGGTATTTCAAATCGTTAAGTTATATGGCAGCTATAGGATATAGTCGGCCGATCCTTGTGAAATTTGGTAAGTCGGATTGTTTGGTCAAAGATAAAACTCATAGATAATCCCAACTTCTAACTGTACAAACACCAAAGTTATGGCATTTCAAATCCTTCAGTTATATGGCAGCTATAGGATAAAGTCGGCCGATCCTTGTGATACTTATGAAATTTGGTAGGTCGGATTTATTGGCCAAAAATAAAACCCATAAATAATACCAACTTTCTAACTTTAAAAACACTAAAATTATGGCATTTCCGATCGTTCAGTTATATGTCAGCTATAGGATATAGTCGGCCGATCCCGGTCGTTCCTTATGAAATTTGGTATGTCGGATTGTTTGGCCAAAAATAAAGCCCATAGAAAATTCCAACTTCCTAACTTTAAAACAAGAGAGAACGCTATAGTCGGGTGCCCCGACTATCAGATACCCGTTACTCAGGTAAAGGGAGTGCGAGGGAGATGGAGATAGAAACTTTGATCACGCATAACTTTTTAACGAATGGTCCGATTTGAAAAATTTCTTCTACATTTCGATAGGTATTGATAAACACAATAAAACTGCATTTTTTACTTTTCCGAAATATTTAAATTTTTAAAATCGTATATAAGCGATTGTGGGCGTTAAAGGTGGCGTGGCACCTTTTTGAAACAAACTTGCGCTGCGTAGGAACTCCTAGAATCTGCATGCAAAATGCCAATCTTCTAGCTTTTATAGTTTCCGAGATCTCAGCGTTCATACGGACGGACAGACGGACAGACAGACAGACGGACAGACGGACATGGCTAGATCAACTCGGCTAGTGATCCTGAACAAGATTATATATACTTTATAGGGTCGGAAACGCTTCCTTCTAGCTGTTACATACTTTTGCACGAATACAATATACCCTTTTACTCTACGAGTAACGGGTATAAACACTAATGTTATGGCATTTCCGATCGTTCAGATATATGGCAGCTATAGGATATATTCGGCCAGTACTTATGAAATTTGGTAGGTCGGATTTATTGGCCAAAAATAAAACCCATAGATAACCCCAACTTCCTTACTTTAAAAACACTAAAGTTATGGCATTTCCGATCGTTCAGTTATATGTCAGCTATAGGATATAGTCGGCCCATCCTGGTCGTTCCTTATGAAATTTGGTATGTCGGATTGTTTGGCCAAAAATAAAGCCCATAGAAAATTCCAACTTCCTAACTTTAAAAACACTAATGTTATGGCATTTCTGATCGTTCAGATATATGGCAGCTATAGGATATAGTCAGCCGATCCTTATGAAATTGGGTAAGACGGATTGAATGGCCAAAAATAAAACTCATAGATAATCCCAACTTCCTAACTGTACAAACACCAAAGTTATGGCACTTCAAATCGTTCAGTTATATCACAGCTATATAATATAGTCGGCCAATCCTTGTGAAATTTGGTAAGTCTGATTGTTTGGCCAAAAATAAAAAATTAATTAAATAAAAAATAAAAAATTCCAGCTTTCTAACTTCAAAACGCTAAAGTAATGGCATTTCCGATCGTTCAGTTATATGGCAGCTATAGGATATAGTCGGCCGATCCCGGTCGTTCCTTATGAAAATTGGTATGTCGGATTGTTTGGCCAAAAATAAAGCCCATAGAAAATTCCAACTTCCTAACTTTAAAAACACTAATGTTATGGCATTTCCGATCGTTCAGATATATGGCAGCTATAGGAGATATATTCGGCCGATACTTATGAAATTTGGTAGGTCGGATTAATTGGCCAAAACTAAAACCCATAGATAATCCCAACTTCCTAACTTTACAAACACCAAAGTAATGCCATTTCCGATCGTTCAGTTATATGGCAGCTATAGGATATAGTCAGCCGATCCTTATGAAATTGGGTAAGACGGATTGAATGGCCAAAAATAAAACTCATAGATAATCCCAACTTCCTAACTGTACAAACACCAAAGTTATGGCATTTCAAATCGTTCAGTTATATCACAGCTATAGGATATAGTCGGCCGATCCTTTTGAAATTTGGTAAGTCAGATTGTTTGGCCAAAAATAAAAAATTAATTAAATAAAAAATAAAAAACTTTCTAACTTTAAAAACGTTAAAGTAATGGCATTTCCGATCGTTCAGTTATATGGCAGCTATAGGATATAGTCGACCGATCCCGGTCGTTCCTTATGAAAATTGGTATGTCGGATTGTTTGGCCAAAAATAAAGCCCTTAGAAAATTCCAACTTCCTAACTTTACAAACACCAAAGTAATGGCATTCCCGATCGTTCAGTTATATGTCTGCTATAGGATATAGTCGGCCGATCCTTATAAGATTTGGTAAGTCGGATTGAATGGCCAAAAGTAAAACTCATAGATAATCCCAACTTCCTTACTGTACAAACATCAAAGTTATGGCATTTCAAATCGTTCACTTATATGGCAGCTATAGGATGTAGTCGGCCGATCCTTGTGAAATTTGGTAAGTCGGATTAGTTGACCAAAAATAAAATATAAATTAAATAAAAAATATAAAAAAAAATTCCAACTTTCTAACTTTAAAAACGCTAAAGTAATGGCATTTCCGATCGTTCAGTTATATGGCAGCTATAGGAGATATATTCGGCCGATACTTATGAAATTTGGTAGGTCGGATTTATTGGCCAAAAATAAAACCCATAGAGTTATGGCATTTCCGATCGTTCAGTTATATGTCAGCTATAGGACATAGTCGGCCGATCCCGGTCGTTCCTTATGAAAATTGGTATGTCGGATTGTTTGGCCAAAAATAAAGCCCATAGAAAATTCCAACTTCCTAACTTTAAAAACACTAATGTTATGGCATTTCCGATCGATCAGATATATGGCAGCTATAGGAGATATATTCGGCCGATACTTATGAAATTTGGTAGGTCGGATTTATTGGCCAAAAATAAAACCCATAGAGTTATGGCATTTCCGATCGTTCAGTTATATGTCAGCTATAGGATATAGTCGGCCGATCCCGGTCGTTCCTTATGAAATTTGGTATGTCGGATTGTTTGGCCAAAAATAAAGCCCATAGAAAATTCCAACTTCCTAACTTTAAAAACACTAATGTTATGGCATTTCCGATCGTTCAGATATATGGCAGCTATAGGATATATTCGGCCAATACTTATGAAATTTGGAAGGCCGGATTTATTGGCCAAAAATAAAAACCATAGATAATCCCAACTTCCTAACTTTACAAACACCAAAGTAATGCCATTTCCGATCGTTCAGTTGTATGGCAGCTATAGGATATAGTCAGCCGATCCTTATGAAATTGGGTAAGACGGATTGAATGGCCAAAAATAAAACTCATAGATAATCTCAACTTCCTAACTGTACAAACACCAAAGTTATGCCACTTCAAATCGTTCAGTTATATCACAGCTATATAATATAGTCGGCCGATCCTTGTGAAATTTGGTAAGTCTGATTGTTTGGCCAAAAATAAAAAATTAATTAAATAAAAAATAAAAAAATTCCAACTTTCTAACTTCAAAACGCTAAAGTAATGGCATTTCCGATCGTTCAGTTATATGGCAGCTATAGGATATAGTCGGCCGATCCCGGTCGTTCCTTATGAAAATTGGTATGTCGGATTGTTTGGCCAAAAATAAAGGCTATAGAAAATTCCAACTTCCTAACTTTAAAAACACTAATGTTATGGCATTTCCGATCGTTCAGATATATGGCAGCTATAGGAGATATATTCGGCCGATACTTATGAAATTTGGTAGGTCGGATTTATTGGCCAAAAATAAAACCCATAGAGTTATGGCATTTCCGATCGTTCAGTTATATGTCAGCTATAGGATATAGTCGGCCGATCCTGGTCGTTCCTTATGAAATTTGGTATGTCGGATTGTTTGGCCAAAAATAAAGCCCATAGAAAATTCCAACTTCCTAACTTTAAAAACACTAATGTTATGGCATTTCCGATCGTTCAGATATATGGCAGCTTTAGGAGATATATTCGGCCGATACTTATGAAATTTGGTAGGTCGGATTTATTGTCAAAAATAAAACCCATAGAGTTATGGCATTTCCGATCGTTCAGTTATATGTCAGCTATAGGATATAGTCGGCCGATCCTGGTCGTTCCTTATGAAATTTGGTATGTCGGATTGTTTGGCCCAAAAATAAAGCCCATAGAAAATTCCTAAATTTAAAAACACTAATGTTATAGCATTTCCGATCGTTCAGATATATGGCAGCTATAGGATATATTCGGCCAATACCCTTATGAAATTTGGAAGGGCCGGATTGATTGGCCAAAAAATAAAAACCACCATAGATAGTCCCAACTTCCTAACTTTACAAACACCAAAGTAATGCCTTTATTGAGTCGTTCAGTTGTATGGCAGCTATAGGATATAGTCGGCCGATCCTTATGAAATTGGGTAAGACGGATTGGATGGCCAAAAGCAAAACTCATAGATAATCCCAGCTATCCTAACTGTACAAGCTTCCAAAGTTATGCTACTTAAGTCGTTCAGTTATATCACGGCTTTATAATATAGTCGGCCGATCCTCGCTGAAATTTGGTAAGTCTGAAGTTGTTTGGCCAAAAATAAAAAATTAATTAAATAAAAAATAAAAAAATTCCAACTCTAACATAAACGCTAAAGTAATGGCATTTCCCGATCGTTCAGTTATATAGCGGCTATAGGATATAGTCGGCCGATCCAGATGTTCCTTATGAAAATTGGTATGTCAGTTGTTTGGCCAAAAATAAAGGCTATAGAAATTCCAACTTTCTTTAAAAACACTAATGTTATGGCATTTCCGATCGTTCAGATATATAGCAGCTATAGGAGATATATTCGGGTGATACTTATGAAATTTGGTAGGTCGGATTTATTGGCCAAGAAACCCATAGGATTATGTAGCATTTCAGGATTCAGTTATATATCAGCTATAGGATATGGTCGGCCGATCCCACCAGGTGATTCCTTATGAAATTTGGTATGTGTCGGATTGTTTGGCCAAAAATAAAGCCCATAGAAAATTCCAACTTCCTAACTCAAACACTAATGTTATGGCATTTCCGATCGTTCGAAATGGCAGCTATAAGGAGATATATTCGGCCGATACTTATGAAATTTGGTAGGTCGGATTTATTGGCCAAAAATAAAACCCATAGGTTATGGCATTTAGATCGTTCAGTCCTATGTAATAAACTAGGATATAGTCGACTGATCCTAGTCGTTCCTTATTGAATTTGGTAATATCAGTTCCTTTGGCCAAAAATAAAGCCCATAGAAAATTCTAACTTTAAAAACACTAATGTTATGGCATTCCGATCGTTCAGATATATGGCAGCTATAGGATATATTCGGCCAATACTTATGAAATTTGGTAGGCCGAATTTATTGGTCAAAAATAAAGAAGCCATAGATAACTCCCAACTCCTAACTTTTACAAACACCAAAGTTACAGGCCATTTCCGATCGTTCAGTTATATGGCAGCTATATGGGATATAGTCGGCCGATCCATATAAAATTTGGTAGGACGGATTGATTGGCCAAATATAAAACTCATAGATAATCCCAACTTCTAACTGTACAAACACCAAAGTTATGCCACTTCACATCGTTCAGTTATATCGGAGCTATATAATAGGTTATAGTCGGCCGATCCTTGTGAAATTTGGTAGGTCTGAATTGATTTGGTCAAAACATAAAAGAATTAATTAAATAAACCATAAAGAAAATCCTAGCTTCCTAACCTGTTGAAAAACGCTAAAAGTTATGGCATATCCGATCTAAAATCAGTTGTAATACAGCTATAGGGATATAGTCTTTAATATTGGATCCTTATGAGCATTTGGTAGGTCGGATTTAGATTTGGCCAACATAATCCTTACAGAAAATCCCAACTTACTAATCCTTCGTAAACATTAAAGCTAAGTAGCATTTCCTATC
>JAECXW010000493.1:0-62713 GCA_018153365.1 Drosophila fuyamai
AAAAACTATCCGTTAAGCTGTTCCAAGAGAAATCATCAATGCTGCAGGTGAAAATGCTTTCAAAAATATTGGAGCTAGAAAAATAAAAAAAATTTGCTGAGGATATCGAAAGCGCTGGTGGCCTTAAACTTTTAGCTTCATATATATGTGGTTCACGGTGCAATGTGGAACATTGAGACTGTTTTTATTTTTTGATTTTCTTGCTATTTATACACGTAATTAAAAACTTTTAGATGCAAAAATATTTAAAAAAAGAAAATCCTAACTATATATGTAAGATTTAATCATATTGGAGGTCTGGAAGTATTTCAAAATGCATTTGAAAAATCGACTCCCCATACTTTGGAGAATATCGCAACTCACAGAGCGTGTGCCAAGTTGCATGCTACATCAGCTTTAAGGACGTTTCTTCAAGGAAATAAACTTAAAGTTTTATAAAAATCGAACCCACAGTTTTTGAGAAAATCGATTAACAGTGGGCAAGAGTCTGAATCAGCCCATTCAAAAAAATGACTAAAAAATTGAATTGGAAATAAAGTCCTTCACAGAGCGTGTGCCAAAATGCCGTCTATATAGGCGTATGTAGGGGTGTTTTAGTAATATTTCTGGAAAATTTGATAAAAAATTTTCCCACAGTTTTTGAGAAAATCGCATTACAGTTTGCGTAGTTTAACGGGATATAAAAGTGTCGCCCACTCTATTACTTGAACCAATCGTTAGCCATTGCATGAACCAACTTGTTTTCTGTCGTTTAGCCTAGTATCCAGATCGACAAACGATTACGCTAGCGTAAAAACTTTAATCTTTGCAGTGTGACCAAAAGTTTGAGAGTTCATCAGATTTAAGCGTGCTACGGTCGTACTGTCAATCAGCTGGGTTTGTTGACAAGCAGTTAAAATTCAAATATCGTATTTGCGGGAAAGAGCCTTTAAAAAATATTATCAATTACCTTGGCAAGACAAGTCTGCCGCTATACATAGAAATTCAAAAACAATTGCTTGCAATTAAACAGTTGCTTATTTTAATTTACTGATAATTATTTGTCAATTTAAAGTTCATAGCTGCACTTTTATTGTGTTTTTCGTAAATTTTGACATATGAAACATTTTGCTCTGACAAGAGGCACCCCAGAAGTATTAATGTTATTCGGTCCTCACATGTAAACTCCTGCAATCGACTTTTGCGGGTTTTGATTTTTCCCTGCATTTTTTAATATGTTCAGTAAGAGCGCACGCCGAAAGATTAAATTTTTTAATCTTTGTGCTAGGGTTCACCCAAAGTTCATTTCCGCAGACTGGCAACGCTATGGAATTTTCTGGTATTTTTCGTCGATCAGGAGACCGACGTGAAAAAAGGTCCAACGAAAGTGAACGCCAGCTATTTGCCTCTCGCTCTCTCTCATGACTGGCGTACGGTTTCGTCGATCTGGATACTAGGCTTTTAAAATACCAATCGACGCTAAAGCCTAGTATCCTGATCGACGAAAACCGAACGCCAGTCATGAGAGAGAGCGAGAGGCAAACAGCTGGCGTTCACTTTTCGTGAAGCTTTTTTTGACTTAGGTCTCCAGTTCGACGAAAAAATACCAGAAAATTGCATCGCGTTGCCAACCAACTGAAATGAACTTTGGGTGAACCCTAGCAAAAAGAATAAAAAAATTTAATCTTTCGGCGTGCGCTTCTCATAGAAATTTTCAAAAAATGGAGAGAAAAACTCAGAAAACGGAAAAGTCGGTTGCTGGAGTTCAGCAATGAGGAAAAAATAGCATTAATTCGATGCGTGGAGTCGCGCCCAGAATTGTGGGATCTGTCCAATAAAAAGCATTTTAATGCAACATTTATAAAAAAGATCGTGGGAGGAAATAGGCTGGGAAATGGACAAAGATGGTAAGTTACAATTGTACATTATTAAATATTTGTTAACGTGGACATACACAATATTTATGTTTAGATAATAGTTGCAAGCTGGCGTGGAAGTCTCTACGGGACAGCTACAAGTACCACAAGTGCAAGCAGCCAAAGAGTGGAAGTGCTGGAGGAGACCCACTGGAGAAGCCAACAGGTGCTGCGGAGTGGGATTTCGCCCCCTACATGAGCTTCCTGCCGGACTTATCCACGCAGAGGCAGTAGGTTCTGGCCAAAAATTTTTTACATTATACTAATATAATTTATTTTTAACAGAACAACCCATTCTGTGTTTTCGGAGAGCGACGGAGCACAAGCAATGGACTACTCCATTGAGGAAACTCAAGACCCTGTTGAAGCTGGCTTTTTGGAAGCGGAGGCGGAGCTGGAGGTCGAGCTGTCTGAGGCCCAAAAGGAACTGTATTCCTATGTAAGTTGCCCAATTTCTATTAAATAATATAATTTCTTATGAAATATTTCTATACTTTCAAATGGTGGAGGAAGAAGGAGCGCCAAGAAGCGAAAGGTGGAGGAAACACCAGCAGCCAAAATGTGCGACATGCTCGGCAACTTTCTGGAGCAGCAACAAAAGGCTCCCCTTCCCACTCCTCCAAGGCCGGTATATGCCTACTGGGAGTCGATTCTTAGCACGCTTCCTCCGGAACGTGCTGCCGAAGTCGAAAGGAAGATGACCCGGCTTCTGTGGGAGGAGAAAGACGCCAGTTAACAATTCAATAAAAATAAAAAATATTTAACATTGCAAAATAACTTTTATTGTTTTTTTAATTTCTTTGCACACCGGCAGACTCGTCTTGCCAAGGTACACTTCCAGCACTTCCGTTTAAATATTCTTTAAGGTTGAACTCGACATTTTCGTTTCATTTAACTTTGTTTGATTTTTTGTTTGTCAACAAACCCAGCTGATTGACAGTAAGACCGTAGTAAGCTCAGTTCGGATGAACTCTCGAAACTTTGGTCACAGTGGAAAGATTAAAGTTTTTACGCTAGCATAATCGTTTGTCGATCAGGATACTAGGCTTAACCTTTAAAAAATTCCTACGCCCCTTACAGAGCATGTGCCAAGTAAGGAGATATTTTAAAAAATTGATAGGCAATCGAATTAACTTTGAGGAAAGTTTCAATCAACTTGAACCCACAGTTTTCTTGGAATATAAACTTTCTCAAAAAACCCGTGGATGGCCACACTTGAGCCATTTCACACAGCAACCATCAAAAAATACCAATTCGACGCTAACTTTTAAAAAATTCCTACGCCCCTCAAAGGCGTGTGCCAAATCGGGATATATTTCAAAAAATTAATATGCAATCGAACTAACTTTAAGGAAAGTTTCAATCAATTTGAACCCACAGTTTCCTTGGAATATAAACTTTCTCAAAAAACACGTGGATGGTCACACTTGAGCCGTTTCATACAGCAACCATCAAAAATACCAATTCGACGCTAAGTTTAGAAAAATTCCTAAGCCCCTCACAGAGCGTGTGCCAAATCGGGAGATATTTCAAAAAATTTATTGATAACTTTGAGGAAAGTTTCAATCAATTTGAACCCACAATTTCTTTAAAATTAAAATTTGCCTCACGGCAGCATTTCCAAGACACTTACCACTGTGAATCATCGATAGTTATTCGATATTTTGACAATTGACACAATGTTCCCAGCCCTCGTTCAACTTTAAGGGACTTGCAACTTATTTTTAGACTTTCAATTCAAAATGAACAGCCATGGGAAAAAGAAGGCCAGGGGAAGAAGCCACCCAAATATTAAAGTTTGAGAGATGCTCGGTAAGAATATTATCGTATATATAAACATAGATATTAATAATTATTATTTTATTTAATTTTGGGTGCGCTCTGAAGAGGAAAAATGAAAGGTCCTCTTCAGAGAGCGAGGAAGAAGATCCTCGCCCCCCGCCGCCGTGGCAACAGGAGGGCTAAACCACGCCAAAACGTGGAAGATTCCGTAAAAAATTTAAGGCTGGATGATTAGGCGCCGGGCCCCAGCTCGAAATAGTACGTTATATAAATATGAATAAAAATAAAATATAAATATGTAAATACATGTGTCGGATTTTTTTGTTCTTATTACAGACTCAGCTAAAAAAACAATTCATATTTTGTTAAAATATACATAAATAAATTCATGTTCTTGGAACTACTTGAATTGTAGAAACCGTTGTCTTATTTGGCGTATATCGAAGCTGATTCCATAATTCCTAGAAGGCGACCTATTCCTAGAATCCAAAGTGCTCGATTTCTCTGAAGACCGAGACCGCGAGATAGTGTTGCCAGACCTTTTAAAATACGGCATAAAATAAACAAACGTTTTTGAAATACATCATTTTAAAAGCTATTCAAATTTCGTTTAATATTAACAATTTTGGATTTTTTTTTTGGGATTAGCTTAACATTGGTAATTTTTAGCTAGTTTAATTACAATTTTTCAAAACAAACAAACGTTTGAAAAAATATAGAAGTTTTTGTAATACATCATTTTAAAGGGTATTCAAATTTCGTTTAATATTAACAATTCTTGAAATTTTTTTTGGGATTAGCTTAACATTGGTTATTATACTCGCACAGTAAAAGGGTATATTGTATTCGAGGAAAAGTATGTAACAGGTAGAAGGAAGCGTTTCCGACCATATGAAGTATATGTATATATTCTTGTTCAGGATCACTAGCCGAGTCGATCTAGCCATGTCCGTCTGTCCGTCTGTCCGTCTGTCTGTCTGTCCGTATGAACGCTGAGATCTCGGAAACTATAAAATGTAAATGTACATATGTACATTTAGATTTTAGAAGTTACTACGCAGCGCAAGTTTGTTTCAAACCCCTCTGACGCCCACAAGCCACAAGCTAGCTGTGGCCACAGTTTTGATGCTATTATGAAAATTTTAATTGATATGTTTTTGTTTCGTCAATACCTATCGATTGGCCTAATAAAAGTTTGCCACGCCCTCTCTAACGCCCAAAAACCCATTAAACGCTTAAGCCTTGTGTTCGGAGCAGCCCGCCTAGACTAGTCTAGTGCGCATAGGTGTATGGCTGAACCTGTAGCGCTCTTGCGCTCTCCTCTTTATATCTGCCTTATCTCGCTAAGCTGTCGCGCTACGTATTCAGCGACTACATTGTAAAACCCAAATTAAAATATGAAGCCAGGCTTTCGGCTGCAGCAGTGCAGGTTCGACTGGCAGAATAAACACAACACGTACATAAACTGATAAAATTAAAAGCGTTATTATTACAAAACGTAAGGGTGGCATTTTTGTTGTCTTCCCCCAAAACATTTGGTGACCCCGACGTGATCGCTGTTTTATTTGCCGCCTGCAACTCGGTTTTATTATTGTTTTATATCATTTAAACAATATATTTTTGGTTTCTCTGTCGTTTGCGGGCATTCGGGCACAAACACACGGACTTACATACAAGTGCACACAGCTGCCCGTTTAAGTTTTACATTTCGCGCTGTGAAAAGCCGGCAGGCTGTTGATCTTTTTGTACATTTCGCGCTGTGAAAAAAAACAAAACAGTGTTGTGCTGCAAATTATAAACAAAAGGAGAATAACATTTAACTATTCTAAAAGTGCATAGTGCAGTGCATACATATACATAATTTCAAGTCCGCTGTTATAAGGCGGAACAACAACAACAAAGTTCCGTTGCGTTTTCGACGACGCTTGGTGTCGCGCATTTTTCGCGGCAAAGGTTAAAAGGTTATTCACCCCTCTTAACCGGTTCGGACATTTTTCATTTATTTTTTGTGTGCGACTAAGAAATGGCTCATCCAGAAAACGCGGTTCGGCCTCAAAATGACGCGCCAAATGAAATAGAATTTTTTCGCGCCAAAGTGCAATCAATTCTGCGGCAAACAAACGCGATGAAATTATATTTAACAACTGAGTCTATAGATCAGTTGGATGAAGCTGATCTTCTCGCGCGATTGGACTGGGTCAATTCCTTAAATTCGTCGTTTGACTCCGCACAGACATCGCCGGAACGGCTGGATTTAAAGGAGACTTCGAGTGATAGGCGATGGGAATTTTCGGAGGTTTTTATGGATGTGAAGGCGAAGCTCAATAGAGGCTTAGCGGCCCAGCGCAAATTGCAATTGTTGGGTAGCACAGCTGCCAACTCCACATCTATAGACATCAACCACCATTCTGATCTTTCTTTTCGGACACGGAAGCCTCGATTACCGAACCTGGAGATTGCTCGATTTCATGGATCTTATGCTGAGTGGCCGGACTTTCTCGCAACGTTCACCGCGGTCATTGGAAATGATGACGAGCTAAGCGACATTGAAAAGCTGCAATATTTACGGTCTAGTCTAGGCGGCGTGGCTCTGGAGACCATACGCTCGCTCGAACCTTCAAATGACAATTATAAAAAGGCTTTGAATCTGCTCATAAATCGATTTGATAATAAAGTTTTACATTTTCAGGCACACGTTCAAGCAATATTTGGTTTAAAAGGTGTCGAGAAGGGATCTGCCAAGGGTCTTCGTGAGCTCAGCGATTCTATGAACGCACATCTTCGGGCAATCCAAACGCTGGCCACTACTCAGCAAATTTTGGATGGATTACTGATTCATATCGTCGTTCACAAGCTGGATCAACGGACTCGGGAAAAATGGGAAGAGGATTTGCCAATCGCTGAGTTATCTTCATGGACTGCTATGGAGTCGTTTTTGGAGAAAAGATGCAGGATGATGGAAAATTTGGATCAAGCTTTGGTAACGCAACCACCAGGCCATCAGGTGGGAAAAAATGTGCATAAATATAACCCAAGTGCACTCATTGCGTCTTCTACTAACTTAAATCATCCAATATGCCTATTTTGCGATGCGAGAGATCATTATTTGCCAAAGTGCTCTAGATTTTTAAATTTGAGCCCTCATCTTCGATTTAGAGAAGCCAAGAAAATGCACCTTTGTCTAAACTGTTTGCGCAAGGGGCATAGTTTGCAGCAATGCAAATCAACTCATTGCAGATATTGTCGCATGAAGCACCACTCACTATTGCATATGACCCCTGACTCATCCGCACCACCTCCATCATCAGACCCACTCTCGAGCTCTCAGCCATCACCATCTACTTCATCAGCACTGGTGTCATGCTCACAACTTGATCGTCAGGTATCGCACCCTCCACCAAATGCTTCAAATACTGTGCCAATAAATTACGTGTTGCTGCCTACTGCTATTGTCTATGTAAAAAATAGGGTTGGTTCATTTATGCCCTGTCGAGCAATCTAAGATTCCGCTTCTCAATTGAACTTTATAACTACGCGCCTAGTTAGCCAGTTAAATTTGAAATATAGGCATTCGCATACACTAATTTCTGGGATCGGTGAGTCCTCTATGAACTCTGATAAATCAGTGGATATTTTTGCGCAATCACGGGATGCAGGCTATCGTGCGTCATTCACAGCTGTTGTGACTCACAGTATCACTGATTATCAGTCGAATTTCAAAATAAATACATCAGGATGGAGGATTCCACAAAACATTTCGCTCGCTGACCCTTATTTCAACCAATCACAACGAATCGACTTGTTAATTGGCGCTGGTCTGTTTTTCGAAATAATTGCTATGGGGCAAATACATTTGGATAGCATGTTGCCAACACTCCAAAACACCAAACTTTTTTGGATCGTTTCTGGTGGGATGTCGACTACTCCAAATCATAAGTCTGTCTTAGCCGCCATTGTCAAGGATACTACGGATCATTCTCAGGATGACGCACTTGCTGCCATAGTAAAGCGATTTTGGGAAATCGAGGATTGTAATCCATCAAAGCCAGCACCGTTGCCTGAGGACTTGCAATGCGAACAACTGTTCAAGGAAAACTGCACTAGACTTGGGAATGGTCAATACTCTGTTCGTCTCTTATCCACTTCGGGATTCGAAAGTTTAGGTGATTCCTATTGCCTAGCTCGTCGTCGTTTTAGGAGTTTAGAAGCTAAGCTAGATAGAAACCCTGTTCTCAAAGCTCAGTATTCGGCCTTTCTCCAGGAATACATCAACTTAGGCCACATGTCTCTCGCACCAAAGGATCCAACAGTACCACAATTCTTCTTGCCCCACCATTGTGTGCATAAGCAGGAAAGTACGAGCACAAAGCTTCGGGTCGTCTTTGATGGGTCTGCTAGAACTACTTCTGGCAGCTCTCTGAACGACTTGCTTCTTGCAGGGCCAACAATTCAGCAAAAAATCTTTAACATTCTACTTCGCTTCCGATTTTTTAAAGTTGCCCTCTGTGGAGACATCTGCAAGATGTACCGCTGCGTGCGTGTGTCCCACCCGGATGACTTTTTGCAGTGTATTGTTTGGCGAGAGAAGTCCACGGATGAGTTGAGTGTTTACAAATTGAACACGGTGACTTATGGTACCAAGCCAGCTGCCTTTTTGGCTATAAGAGCCATGCATCAGCTCTCTTATGATGAGGAGGATTCGTTTCCAATTGGAGCAAAAATTGTTCGTAGGGACTTCTACGTGGATGATTTAATCTCTGGTGGCGAGTCAATTGAAGAGGTTAGGGAAATTCGTCGTCAGGTGAAGGATCTATTGTCGCGAGGCCATTTTCCAATCCGCAAATGGTGTTCTAATGATGGACGCGCCCTCGAAGGAGAGTCTGACTGCGATAAGGAGAAGTTAATTCAATTTCACGACGGATCAGCTGTTACCAAGGCGCTGGGATTAGCCTGGGATCCTTCTTCTGACCAACTTCTGTTCAACTTTTCTCAATTATCTGTAAATCATCGAGTCACCAAGCGTATTGCACTTTCAACAATAGCCAAATTCTATGATCCGCTCGGTTTAATAACACCGATTGTCACAAAGGCCAAGATCTTTTTGCAATCCCTATGGAATGCTAGCGTGGATTGGGATGACACATTACCAGAGCCTATTCTTTCGTCATGGGGGGAGTTGACCTCTCAGTTATCGATCGTCCAAAACTTGAAATTTTCACGATTCGTAATGCAACCTCAGTCTTCCATCCAGTTGCATGGATTCTGCGATGCTAGCATAGCGGCTTATGGAGCGTGTTTATACTTGCGGTCTGAGGCCAATGGAGAAGCAAAGGTCCACTTGCTCTGCGCCAAGTCTAGAGTGGCCCCTTTAAAGGCTTTGACAATTCCAAGATTGAAGTTGTCGGCAGCACTTTTATTGGCGGAGCTTATCGTAAGCGTCAAGGAAACCATCGATTTCGAATGCTACTTTTATTGCTGGTCCGACTCGTCTATCGTACTGGCGTGGATTCGGCAGCCTCCGAGGGATTTCAACGTATTTGTATCCAACAGAATCGCGAAAATTCAGGAGATGACCAATGGCATGACTTGGCACCATGTTCCAACAAGCTTAAATCCGGCGGATGTCGTATCGCGAGGCTGTACCCCGAGAGAATTGCTGGAGCATTCCCTGTGGGCTAACGGGCCTCCATTCCTGCTGCAAAGCTCGTCAAAATGGCCCTCTCTTCCAAATGCAGTTAAGGATCTTCCAGAACGTCGTCCCGCAGCGCTAGTTGGAACTGTTTGCACTGACATTTCGATCAACTGCAAATTCCTTAACCATTTTCATAAGTTGCAGCGTGTATTTGCGTACATTTATCGGTTCATTTCGAATTGCAGAGCAAAATCTTCACCTTCAAGGAACCGTATTACCGTTGAGGAGCTCAATTCGGGGACCGTACTTCTTCTGAGGAGCATCCAGCAGGTTCACTTAGGCAAGGAGTATGGATGTCTTAGCCAGGGCAGGCCGTGTCCACAGAAGAGCAAGCTGATTTCGCTGAGACCAATAATCGGCTCCGATGGATTACTTCGCGTTGGTGGAAGACTTCAGAATGCAAATCTGGACTACGATACTCAGCATCCGATATTGTTACCCAAGGATCATCCAGTTACAAAGGCAATCATCGTATATTTTCATATAAAATACTTGCACGCAGGATCGCAAGCGTTACTTGCCACATTAAGGCAAATGTATTGGCCAATTGGAGGACGAAAGTTCGTGGCTACCGTCATCAACAAATGCGTCAGATGTTTTCGGATGAAGCCTGTCACTTGGGAGCACGTTATGGGCAGCCTGCCAGCCAATCGAGTTCAGCCTAACCCAGCATTTCATACCACGGGAGTAGATTATTGTGGACCATTTTATCATAAGGCAGAGGCCCGCAACAAGGCGCCTCACAAGTGCTACATAGCCGTCTTTGTCTGCTTCTCTACGAAGGCCACGCATTTGGAAGTCGTCCAGGATCTCACAACGGATTCTTTCATCGCAGCGTTGAGAAGATTCACCAGCCTGAGAGGCACTCCGCGCACTATTTGGAGTGACAATGCGACGAATTTTGTCGGCGCTAAGAGCGAGCTAACCGAGCTGAAGAATCTATTTCTGAGCGAACCCCACACGGCTGCGATAGCTTCCTCTTGCTTAGCTGATGGGATTGATTGGAAGTTCATACCTCCGCGTGCCCCACATTTCGGTGGTTTATGGGAGGCGGCTGTTAAATCGGCCAAATTTCATTTTTATAGAGTCGTCGGTGCTTCCATCTTGGGCCTCGATGAATTGAGAACTCTCGCTTATGAGATTTCTGCCATTCTTAACTCCCGTCCACTCTGTTCAATTTCAGAAAACGCTGAAAGTCTTGACGTGTTAACGCCGGCCCATTTCCTGAAAGGCTCCAGCTACACAAGGTTTCCTGAGCCTGATATCACGCATCTCCGAGAAGGCCGCCTCAGCAGATGGCAAAGGGTGACACAGATGCAGCAGCAATTCTGGAAGCGGTGGAGCAGCGAGTATTTATCCTTGCTCCAAGAAAGGAGTAAGTGGCGCGTCGAAACATCCAACATCAAGGTCGGAAGCATCGTGTTGCTGAAGGAGGACAAACTTCCACCCTTGAAATGGCAGCTGGGGTGCATCCAAGGAGTCGTTCCAGGCGAGGGCGGTGTCGTCAGAGTAGCTATGGTCCGTACAGCTACGGGTCTAGTCAAGAGAGCCGTCGCCAAGTTAGCCGTTCTGCCCATCGATTCCCATTTAGTTGGAGCCCTACTTCCTCCAACGGGGGGAGTATGTTCGGAGCAGCCCGCCAGCGACTAGTCTAGTGCGCATAGGTGTATGGCTGAACCTGTAGCGCTCTTGCGCTCTCCTCTTTATATCTGCCTTATCTCGCTAAGCTGTCGCGCTACGTATTCAGCGACTACATTGTAAAACCCAAATTAAAATATGAAGCCAGGCTTTCGGCTGCAGCAGTGCAGGTTCGACTGGCAGAATAAACACAACACGTACATAAACTGATAAAATTAAAAGCGTTATTATTACAAAACGTAAGGGTGGCATTTTTGTTGTCTTCCCCCAAAACACCTTGCTAGCGCCTACATTTCCGCCTTTCATGGCCCGTGGTACCAATGTCTTCGGGTAGATGGCGCAATACAATAGCTGATGCTCGTGCTGTAAAGCTGCCAGCTTTAAGAGATCGCCGAATTCAAATTGATAATTTGAACTTTTTGTCCTTTTTTTCTGGGGTCACTCTAATTCACATTATGTTAATGCAAAATCTAAAGCATTTGAAATGGGGCGCGCATTTTGTCTCTTTTTGCTCCTATTCGTTTCTCACAAGTGCATTCACCTGCGCTAGAGAGAGACGGAAGATGTGCTAGGCAGAATGGAAAGTTCTAGAAGGAAGGGTTCGCTGTTAGCAAAAAGGACTTGAATCCGTGCAAGTAAATTGGCGGTTATGAACTTTGCAGAGCTGCAAACTATTCTGCTCTCGCTTTAGTCTAAGACTAACCATCGTATGAGATTTTTCTTTTCGTCTGCGATTGCGATTTTTGTCAGTTTTGCCTATCTTAAAACAAATCTCCCTTAACTTAAACTATCCAGAATCCATTTTTATTTGCATTTTTGTAAACTCATTAAACTCATTTTTCTGTGCTTAAAACTAACATAAATTTTGTAAACAAATTGTTACGCAGTCGCGAGTTGTTGCTGCCTCTGCCGATTTGCTGCCGACGTCGCTGCCGTTGTTTTGCTGCTGGGCTGGTTGCTGCTAAGTACCCCTTTTAACGTAGATTTTGTTAATCATAATGTCTTTTCAAGACTTACTCTTAAATCACTTAATTCACATTTGCAAATTTTTAACGTAATTCATTTTTTGCCGCTCTTCCCCTTTTAACGTAGATTTGTTAATAATAGTATAAGATTAAGTATTTTAAGACTTGCTCTTAGTTGATTATTATTCATATATTAAACTTTTGCAAATTATTAACGTAATTCATTTTCAGTCGCTCTGCCCCTTTACCCGTATATAA
Source organism: Drosophila fuyamai (assembly GCA_018153365.1). Lineage (NCBI taxonomy): Eukaryota > Metazoa > Arthropoda > Insecta > Diptera > Drosophilidae > Drosophila > Drosophila fuyamai. The sequence continues at coordinate 12,231 of JAECXW010000493.1, forward strand.
ATAAAAGAATTCAGCCTTTTTTAAGGCTTATTCATATATTTCTATACATTTATTTATTTATCTTAGTAATAGTACTATAAGTCTTGGTCTTTTACACTTATAATTCAATTATTTATATAATTTATATTAACTATATTATATTATACAATTTATATTATATAAATATAAGAATTTAGCTTTTTTAAAGCCTTATTCTTATATTTCTATTAATATACCTAATCTGCGAATATAATCGTAGTAGTCATATAAATTTAAGATTTTCAAAAATGCCTCGTTTGAATAGACCCACTGCATCTCAGCGGGCTAGGAACCAATTGTTGAGAAATAGGGCCAATAGGGAAAATCCAGAGTATGCAGAGATGGAGAGGGTAGAAAATTCTGAATCTCAGCGTAGGAGAAGGAGAAATGCAGTAGCCAGGAATTCAGAGCAGGGTGTAAATACAGCGTCTCGGAGGTCAAGACGCTTGAATCCGCACACTCGTGCGGGTGAGCAGGGAGCAAATACTGCAAGACGTAGGAAAATTCGCTCGAACCCCGTTCTTCGGGCGGGTGAGCAAGAAGCAGATACTGCAAGACGTAGGGAAATTCGCTTGGATCCTGATTTCCGTGCCGGAGAGCAAGCAGCCGACACTCGGCGTCGCTTTATTGGGCGAAGAAACACCGATGAAAGAGCTACAGAGCAGGTTGTTAATACCGCTGACCATCGGTTAAGGCGCTTGGATCCCGCTTTCCGTGCGAGTCAGCAGGCAGCCGATATTCGGCGTCGCGCTATAAGGCGACAAGTTAGAGAAGTCCGAGCTACCGAGCAAGTTAGTAATACGGCATACCATCGGTTAAGGCGCTTGTATCCTGTTCTGCGTGCAAGTAATCATATTGGAGGTCTGGAAGTATTTCAAAAATGCATTTGAAAAATCGACTCCCCATACTTTGGAGAATATCTCAACTCACAGAGCGTGTGCCAAGTTGCATGCTACATCAGCTTTAAGGTCGTTTCTTCAAGGATATAAACTTAAAGTTTTATAAAAATCGAACCCACAGTTTTTGAGAAAATCGATTAACAGTGGGCAAGAGTCTGAATCAGCCCATTCAAAAAAATGACTAAAAAAATGAATTGAAAATAAAGTCCTTCACAGAGCGTGTGCCAAAATGCCGTCTATATAGGCGTATGTAGGGGTGTTTTAGTAATATTTCTGGAAAATTTGATAAAAAATTTTCCCACAGTTTTTGAGAAAATCGCATTACAGTTTGCGTAGTTTAAAGGGATATAAAAGTGTCGCCCACTCTATTACTTGAACCAATCGTTAGCCATTGCATGAACCAACTTGTTTTCTGTCGTTTAAAATACCAATCGACGCTAAAGCCTAGTATCCTGATCGACGAAAACCGAACGCCAGTCATGAGAGAGAGCGAGAGGCAAACAGCTGGCGTTCACTTTTCGTGAAGCTTTTTTTTGACTTAGGTCTCCAGTTCGACGAAAAAATACCAGAAAATTGCATCGCGTTGCCAACCAACTGAAATGAACTTTGGGTGAACCCTAGCAAAAAGAATAAAAAATTTAATCTTTCGGCGTGCGCTTCTCATAGAAATTTTCAAAAAATGGGGAGAAAAACTCAGAAAACCCGGAAAAGTCGGTTGCAGGAGTTCAGCAATGAGGAAAAAATAGCATTAATTCGATGCGTGGAGTCGCGCCCAGAGTTGTGGGATCTGTCCAATTAAAAGCATTTTAATGCAACATTTATAAAAATATCGTGGGAGGAAATAGGCTGGGAAATGGACAAAGATGGTAAGTTACAATTGTACATTATTAAATATTTGTTAACGTGGACATACACAATATTTATGTTTAGATAATAGTTGCAAGCTGGCGTGGAAGTCTCTACGGGACAGCTACAAGTACCACAAGTGCAAGCAGCCAAAGAGTGGAAGTGCTGGAGGAGACCCACTGGAGAAGCCAACAGGTGCTGCGGAGTGGGATTTCGCCCGCTACATGAGCTTCCTGCCGGACTTATCCACGCAGAGGCAGTAGGTTCTGGCCAAAAATTTTTTACATTATACTAATATAATTTATTTTTAACAGAACAACCCATTCTGTGTTTTCGGAGAGCGACGGAGCACAAGCAATGGACTACTCCATTGAGGAAACTCAAGACCCTGTTGAAGCTGGCTTTTTGGAAGCGGAGGCGGAGCTGGAGGTCGAGCTGTCTGAGGCCCAAAAGGAACTGTATTCCTATGTAAGTTGCCCAATTTCTATTAAATAATATAATTTCTTATGAAATATTTCTATACTTTCAAATGGTGGAGGAAGAAGGAGCGCCAAGAAGCAAAAGGTGGAGGAAACACCAGCAGCCAAAATGTGCGACATGCTGGGCAACTTTCTGGAGCAGCAACAAAAGGCTCCCCTTCCCACTCCTCCAAGGGCGGTATATGCGAGTCGATTTGGAGTCGATATGGGAGTCGATTCTTAGCACGCTTCCTCCGGAACGTGCTGCCGAAGTCGAAAGGAAGATGACCCGGCTTCTGTGGGAGGAGAAAGACGCCAGTTAACAATTCAATAAAAATAAAAAATATTTAACATTGCAAAATAACTTTTATTGTTTTTTTAATTTCTTTGCACACCGGCAGACTCGTCTTGCCAAGGTACACTTCCAGCACTTCCGTTTAAATATTCTTTAAGGTTGAACTCGACATTTTCGTTTCATTTAACTTTGTTTGATTTTTTGTTTGTCAACAAACCCAGCTGATTGACAGTAAGACCGTAGTAAGCTCAGTTCGGATGAACTCTCGAAACTTTTAGGCTTAAGCCTAGTATCCAGATCGACAAACGATTACGCTAGCGTAAAAACATTAATCTTTGCAGTGTGACCAAAAGTTTGAGAGTTCATCAGATTTAAGCGTGCTACGGTCGTACTGTCAATCAGCTGGGTTTGTTGACAAGCAGTTAAAATTTAAATATCGTATTTGCGGGAAAGAGCCTTTAAAAGATATTATCAAATACCTTGGCAAGACAAGTCTGCCGCTATACAAAGAAATAAAAAAAACAATTGCTTGCAATTAAACAGTTGCTTATTTTAATTTACTGATAATTATTTGCTAATTTAATGTTCATAGCTGCACTTTTATTGTGTTTTTCGTAAGTTTTTGACATATAAAACATTTTGCTCTGACAAGAGGCATCCCAGAAGTATTAATGTTATTTTGTCCTCACATGTAAACTCCTGCAATCGACTTTTGCGGGTTTTTTTATTTTTCCCTCCATTTTTTAATATGTTCAGTGAGAAGCGCACGCCGAAAGATTAAATTTTTTTAATCTTTGCGCTAGGGTTCACCCAAAGTTCATTTCCGCAGACTGGCAACGCTATGGAATTTTCTGGTATTTTTTTCGTCGAACAGGAGACCAACGTGAAAAAAAGGCACGACGAAAAGTGAACGCCAGCTGTTTGCCTCTCGCTCTCTCTCATGACTGGCGTACGGTTTTCGTCGATCAGGATACTAGGCTTTAACCTTTAAAAAATTCCTACGCCCCTTACAGAGCATGTGCCAAGTAAGGAGATATTTTAAAAAATTGATAGGCAATCGAATTAACTTTGAGGAAAGTTTCAATCAACTTGAACCCACAGTTTTCTTGGAATATAAACTTTCTCAAAAAACACACAGCAACCATCAAAAAATACCAATTCGACGCTAACTTTTAAAAATTCCTACGCCCCTCAAAGGCGTGTGCCAAATCGGGATATATTTCAAAAAATTAATATGCAATCGAACTAACTTTAAGGAAAGTTTCAATCAATTTGAACCCACAGTTTCCTTGGAATATAAACTTTCTCAAAAAACACGTGGATGGTCACACTTGAGCCGTTTTATACAGCAACCCTCAAAAATACCAATTCGACGCTAAGTTTAGAAAAATTCCTAAGCCCCTCACAGAGCGTGTGCCAAATCGGGAGATATTTCAAAAAATTGATTGATAACTTTGAGGAAAGTTTCAATCAATTTGAACCCACAATTTCTTTAAAATTAAAATTTGCCTCACGGCAGCATTTCCAAGACACTTACCACTGTGAATCATCGATAGTTATTCGATATTTTGACAATTGACGCAATGTTCCCAGCCCTCGTTCAACTTTAAGGGACTTGCAACTTATTTTTAGACTTTCAATTCAAAATGAACAGCCATGGGAAAAAGAAGGCCAGGGGAAGAAGCCACCCAAATATTAAATTTTTAGAGATGCTCGGTAAGAATATTATCGTATATATAAACATAGATATTAATAATTATTATTTTATTTAATTTTGGGTGCGCTCTGAAGAGGAAAAATGAAAGGTCCTCTTCAGAGAGCGAGGAAGAAGATCCTCGCCCCCGCCGCCGTGGCAACAGGAGGGCTAAACCACGCCAAAACGTGGAAGATTCCGTAAAAAATTTAAGGCTGGATGATTAGGCGCCGGGCCCCAGCTCGAAATAGTACTTTATATAAATATAAATAAAAATAAAATATAAATATGTAAATACATGTGTCGGATTTTGTTGTTCTTATTACAGACTCAGCTAAAAAACCAATTAATATTTTGTTAAAATATACATAAATAAATTCATGTTCTTGGAACTACTTGAATTGTAGAAACCGTTGTCTTATTTGGCGTATATCGAAGCTGATTCCATAATTCCTAGAAGGCGACCTATTCCTAGAATCCAAAGTGCTCGATTTCTCTGAAGACCGAGACCGCGAGATAGTGTTGCCAGACCTTTTAAAATACGGCATAAAATAAACAAACGTTTTTGAAATACATCATTTTAAAAGCTATTCAAATTTCGTTTAATATTAACAATTTTGGATTTTTTTTTTTGGGATTAGCTTAACATTGGTAATTTCTAGCTAGTTTAATTACAATTTTTCAAAACAAACAAACGTTTGAAAAAATATAGAAGTTTTTGTAATACATCATTTTAAAGGGTATTCAAATTTCGTTTAATATTAACAATTCTTGAAATTTTTTTTGGGATTAGCTTAACATTGGTTATTATACTCGCACAGTAAAAGGGTATATTGTATTCGAGGAAAAGTATGTAACAGGTAGAAGGAAGCGTTTCCGACCATATGAAGTATATATATTCTTGTTCAGGATCACTAGCCGAGTCGATCTAGCCATGTCCGTCTGTCCGTCTGTCTGTCTGTCCGTATGAACGCTGAGATCTCGGAAACTATAAAATGTAAATGTATGTACAATTAGATTTTTAGAAGTTACTACGCAGCGCAAGTTTGTTTCAAACCCCTCTGACGCCCACAAGCCACAAGCTAGCTGTGGCCACAGTTTTGATGCTATTATGAAAATTTTAATTGATATGTTTTTGTTTCGTCAATACCTATCGATTGGCCTAATAAAAGTTTGCCACGCCCACTCTAACGCCCAAAAACCCATTAAACGCTTAAGCCTGGCTAGCGCCTACATTTCCGCCTTTCATGGCCCGTGGTACCAATGTCTTCGGGTAGATGGCGCAATACAATAGCTGATGCTCGTGCTGTAAAGCTGCTAGCTTTAAGAGATCGCCGAATTCAAATTGATAATTTTAACTTTTTGCCCTTTTTTCCTGTGGTCACTCTAATTCACATTATGTTAATGCAAAATCTAAAGCATTTGAAATGGGGCGCGCATTTTGTCTCTTTTTGCTCCTATTCGTTTCTCACAAGTGCATTCACCTGCGCTAGAGAGAGACGGAAGATGTGCTAGGCAGAATGGAAAGTTCTAGAAGGAAGGGTTCGCTGTTAGCAAAAAGGACTTGAATCCGTGCAAGTAAATTGGCGGTTATGAACTTTGAAGAGCTGCAAACTATTCTGCTCTCGCTTTAGTCTAAGACTAACCATCGTATGAGATCTTTCTTCTCGTCTGCGATTGCGATTTTTGTCAGTTTTGCCTATCTTAAAACAAATCTCCCTTAACTTAAACTATCCAGAATCCATTTTTATTTGAATTTTTGTAAACTCATTAAACTCATTTTTCTGTGCTTAAAACTAACATAAATTTTGTAAACAAATTGTTACGCAGTCGCGAGTTGTTGCTGCCTCTGCCGATTTGCTGCCGACGTCGCTGCCGTTGTTTTGCTGCTGGGCTGGTTGCTGCTAAGTACCCCTTTTAACGTAGATTTTGTTAATCATAATGTAAGATTAAGTCTTTTCAAGACTTACTCTTAAATCACTTAATTCACATTTGCAAATTTTTAACGTAATTCATTTTTTGCCGCTCTTCCCCTTTTAACGTAGATTTGTTAATAATAGTATAAGATTAAGTATTTTAAGACTTGCTCTTAGTTGATTATTATTCATATATTAAACTTTTGCAAATTATTAACGTAATTCATTTTCAGTCGCTCTGCCCTTTACCCGTATATAAATAAAAGAATTCAGCCTTTTTTAAGGCTTATTCATATATTTCTATACATTTATTTATTTATCTTAGTAATAGTACTATAAGTTTAGGTCTTTTTTAAGACTTACACTTATAATTCAATTATTTATATAATTTATATTAACTATATTATATTATAAAATTTATATTATATAAATATAAGAATTTAGCTTTTTTAAAGCCTTATTCTTATATTTCTATTAATATACCTAATCAGCGTTTATAATCGTAGTAGTCATATAAATTTAAGATTTTCAAAAATGCCTCGTTTAAATAGACCCACACCATCTCTGCGGGCTAGAAACCAATTGTTGAGAAATAGGGCCCATAAGAAAAATCCAGAGTATGCAGAGATGGAGAGGGTAGAAAATTCTGAATCTCAGCGTAGGAGAAGGAAAAATGCAGTAGCCAGGAATTCAGAGCAGCGTGTAAATAAAGCGTCTCGTAGGAATGCGCACACTCGTGCCGCTTTCCGTGCAAGTCAACAAGCAGCCGATACTCGGCGTCGCGCCCTAAGGCGACAAATTAGGCAAGTCCGAACTACAGAGCAGGTCCGAAATACTGCTGACCGTTCGGAAAGGCGCTTGGATCCTGATTTCCGTGCGGGTGAACAAGCAGCCGATGCAGTTGGATGCTACGTATCGTGCGGGTGAGCAAGAAGCAAATACCCTGCAACGAACGCAGGCAAGATCAACTCAGGATCGCTTATTGCAAAGAGCGCAGGATAGGCTTAGGAGAGCTACGGCAAGAAGTTTTAGGGAACGTAGGGCCGTCGAGCAGGCGAGAAATTCACTGGCTCGACGAAGTGCTCGTATAGGTGCTCGACAAGCAACTATCGATGCCATTCGAAATATTAGCCAGAGAGTTAATCAGTATAGAAGCCTCAGTGGCAATAGGGATGCAGAAAACCTTCGGAACGCAAACCGAAGTCAGGAGATTCGACTTGATTTATCCCAGGAAAAAAGGACTCTTAGAAATATACCTATTGGATTGGATGCTCACATAGCCAAATTCAACAGGTTAGTAAAACTTGGCCCCGATCAGAATTGCTTCTGCTGCAAGGGATTGTGGTTCCCCAAGCAAATACGTAAGCTTTCTAGAGCCTATTTGGAAGAAAATTGGGAGTTTAAGGAAGAGATTTACCAGAATGCAAGCCAGCTATCTTTCACTGGGGAATCCTTTAAGTTCTGTGGCGCATGCCACGGCAATATAAAAGCCGGAAGAAAGCCCAAAGGTGCTATTTCCAACGGCCTAGACTTCCCAGAAATTCCTCATTCCTTGAGGAGGCTTACTCCCTTGGAGGAGCGACTGATTTCACCTCGCCTTCCATTTATAATAATTAAGTCGATAGGTCATGAGCGTCAGAGTGCAATAAAAGGAGCTGTTGTAAATGTCCCCATTCCGGATAGCAACATCGTGACGTCCATTCCACGAGCTTTCCACGAGGCAGAGGTTGTACAGCTCCACCTCAAGCGAAGAATGGAGTACGGACATGATTTCATGGCAGAGACCATTAGGCCTTCCAAAATTGCTGACGCCATCAGGTACTTAGTCAGTACTGAGCTTTACAGAAAGCACAGAAAAGCCAGTGAACGAGCAGTGGATCTCTGATTTCACATCCGAAATTGTTCCATTCGTAGCTTTTCAAGCGGACTTAGCCTTTGTAGAGGGACAACTAGCCATCCAGCAGGAGGATGTAAACTTGGAGGCGGGAAATTCCGAAGAGAATGAAGAAGAGCTAAATCCTGTAGGACAGAAAACACTGCTTGAGAATAACCAGGCACACAATGTAGGAATTCCGAGAATCACAATGGCTCCAGGTGAGGGCCAAAAGCCTCTCGATGTCGACTCCGAAGAATTGGCGTTCCCAAGCATATATGCTGGCGCCACAGACCATCTTCGGAAAGTTATACAACTATAGTTAGATCAGAGCTTGGGAAAGTAGATAGAAGAATAGAACTGACAAGTTGTTCTTCAATTATAAGAAGTTGGAATTGTTAAAAATTCGAAACAATATTTCAACTTGCCTACGTAAGCGGAGTGCTTCTAGCGCGATAACTGCCGCCAACGTACTCGATGAAGCTTTCATGGGAAACTTAATTTCCCATGATGACGGATATCGAATTCTTAAGGAAATTCGCACGTCTTCTGCTCACTGAGAAGATGAGAAGAAGAAAGTCATGGCTATGATTCGCCAATTGGGTTTGCCAACTTTTTCATAACTCTGTCGGCCGCAGTAACTAGGTTGCCAGAGCTGCTAGTACTGCTCAAGCGCAATGTAGATAGGATTGACATTAGTGAGGAGGAAGCTTTGAACTTACAGTTTAGAGAAAAGGCGCGGCTGATCAGAACTGACCCAGTGACGTGTGCTAGGTATTTCGATTATAGGTATAGGGAAGTTCTAAGGCTCATGAAGAAGCCGGGGGGAGTCTTTGGAAGTACCTTTGTTACTACTTATTATTGGCGAGTTGAGTTTCAACAGAGAGGTTCCCCGGAAGTGGATTTCAACAGTGAAGAATCTATTGCTAGTGTAGTAGCCTTCATTGATCAGTTTGTAACTGTGGATGTTACAAACACTGACTTAAAAAGGTGCGCGAATTCGTTTGTCGATTCGGTATTCCATACCCCCCAATGCCCCGCACGGAAATATTGAAGCCACTTCCCGAAGAAACTCCCAATTTGTCTCTTCATCACGAAAACTATCAGAAAATTCGTAGTCTTTTACATCGCGATCAATCCGAGGATTTGATTAGCCATCTTAGTATATTCGAACATTTTCTTTCTCACGATGAGGTGAGCCTCAGTTACGAGGACTATATATATGCTATTAGGTCTAGTTTGAAAAAAACACAGATTTTTCTGGAGAGAACATTTGCAGAAATTCAAGTTAATGCCTATAATAAACACATTCTTTCAATGCAAAGGGCAAATATTGATACCCAGTTAATTTTGTAGCCTTTTACGTGCTGTAGCTACATAATTAATTACATTAACAAGTCCCAAAGGGGTATTTCGAACTTAATGCGCGAAGCAGCTAATGACATTCGAAGAGGCAACTCAAGCATTTGTCAAAAGCTACAGTATCTCGGTCACAAGTTTATTTCGGGCACTGAGATCTCGGCTCAGGAGGCCGTATATTGTTGTAACAGGTTGGCTGATAAGTCCCCGGTCTAACAAAGAAAAATATTTTTTTTTTGTCAAAATTCGTTTTTATTATTTAACAAAGTTCCCTTCAAGAGCTATACAATGATTATAACGACCTTCCAATTTTTTGATACCATTTTGGTAGTACTCCTTCGGTTTTGCCTCAAAATAGGCCTCAGTTTCGGTTTTTTCCCTGCAAACATCCTTTTGAGGTCTGAGAACAAGAAAAATTCGCTGAAAGCCAGATCTGGAGAATACGGTGGGTGGGGAAGCAATTCGAAGCCTAATTCATGAATTTTTGCCATCGTTCTCAATGACTTGTGGCACGGTGCGTTGTCTTGGTGGGACAACACTTTTTCTTCTTCATATGGGGCCGTTTTGCCGCTATTTCGACCTTCAAACTCTCCAATAACGCCATATAATAGTCACTGTTGATGGTTTTTCCCTTCTTAAGATAATCGAAAAAAATTATTCCACGCGCATCCCGAAAAACAGAGGCCATTTCTTTGCCAGCGGACTTTTGAGTCTTTCCACGCTTCGGAGTCGGTTCACCGGTCGCTGTCCACTCAGCCGACTGTCGATTGGACTCAGGAGTGTAGTGATGGAAAAATATTTCATCCATTGTCACATATCGACGCAAAAACTCGGGTGTATTACGAGTAAACAGCTGCAAACACTGCTCAGAATCATCAACACGTTGTTGTTTTTGGTCAAATGTGAGCTCGCGCGGCACCCATTTTGCACAGAGCTTCCGCATATCCAAATGTTGATGAATGATATGACCAACACGTTCCATTGATATCTTTAAGGCCTCTGCTATCTCGATCAACTTTATTTTACTGTCATTCAAAATCATTTTGTGGATTTTTTTGATGTTTTCGACGGTAACCACCTCTTTCGGGCGTCCACTGCTTTCACCGTCCTCCGTGCTCATTTCACCACGCTTGAATTTTGCATACCAATCAATTATTGTTGATTTCCCTGAAGCAGACTCCGAAAACTCATTATCAAGCCAAGTTTTCGCTTCCACTGTATTTTTTCGCTTCAGAAAACAGTATTTTATCAAAACACGAAATTCCTTTTTTCCATTTTTTTCACAATAACAAAAGTTGCTTCACAAAAGACGCTCTATCTCACAAACTAATTGACTAACAGATGTCAAATTTTGACACGAATCATTTGAAGGTTAGTACTATATAAAAATAATATGCATTCAATACTAGCGACACATAGATGGTGTTAGACCGGGGACTTATCAGCCAACCTAGTATGTGATTGGCGTTGTCAGAAACAAGCAATAAATGCGTGTTCATAAACACCTGCCCTCCAGAACAACTAGTTCGTATGCTTTGACCTACAAGCGTCCTGCAAAATATGCATCAGGATTCCACTGACATCTTTCAGAAAGGTTTGCTGGACAGATACGAACAAAGACCAGATTCCCATGACGGCCTGTGTTTAGCCGATTTTGCTGCAAATTACGAGTATTCTAAAACCCGTGATAGAGCTCGCCAAGGGGAAAATAGTAACAATGAGGCTGAAGAAGAAAATGAGGTCTTAGGAACAGTTTTTTTCGCACTTCGCGATGGTAGTGGATTTATTAGGAAAAGAAACCAGCCGAGTATCATTAGGTATAGCCCCTTTAATATTAATTCTGATAGGCCCAACTATTTTAGAGCATTAGTTATGCTATATTCTCCATGGAGAGATGAACAGGTAGAATTGTTTCAGAGAAATTGTGAGGAGTTTTATCATGAGCACGAGGAGGCTATTAAAGCCAACATCCATAGACAGCTTAGAAGACGCTCAGAAGGGCCATGGAGGCTGAGGGAAAATGTAGATGAGGAGGCCGCAGTTAATGAGGAGTTTAGGGCCTTAGCTTTTCCAGAAATATCTTCTCAAATCAATGGGGTAAACTTAGACGACCTTGTTCAGGAAGTAGATCCGGATAGCAATATCCGCATAATAAAGCTCCCGCCAATTATTTCCCCTGAAAATTTAGCCACCTTAGTTAGGTCTCTTCATTTAAAGCAAAAAACTTTCCTTACGCAGTCTTGCAAAATGCAAGGAGAAATGTTAGTTTCCTTGAGTTCGTAGGAGGCGGAGCAGGTGTCGGCAAGAGTAGACTTATATCCACCTTATTCCAGTCCCTTTCCAAGGAGTATAATGGTAGAGTAGGATGCGACCCAACTTCTGTTAAAATACTGCTGTGTGCTCCCACAGGCAAGGCTGCTATTGGAATCGGAGGCCCCACTCTCCATTCCATGTTCTCTTTCCCTGTAAATCAGGCTGGGTCTGCATTTAGGTGTTTAAGCCCTGATCTGTTAAATACCCTGCATTCAAGATTTATTGATCTTAAAGTTCTTATAATTGACAAAATTTCTATGGTCGGCGCAACCATGTTTTCCCATCTGGACTCTCGCCTTAAGCAAATTTTCTCCAACATTGATAGTGATCGTGGATCAACATCCAGTGATCGTTGGATTTTCCAGCCGCCGTCGCATGATCCATACAGCGCTATATTTGGATCCCACCTCTGGAGTCCTTTTAGGTTTTTCGAGCTCACAGAGATAATGCGACAGCGAAGATGACCAGCCGTTTGCAATAGCACTGAACAACATGGCGTCCGGCCAAATGTCGTCTGAAGATATTGTCCTCCTTAGAGGCCGCACTTCCGTAGAAAGTCAGATTCCAAATGACGCCATTCACCTTTTTTCAAGCAATCAGGACACAGACCGATACAATAGGGAGAAGCTCAACTCGATTCCCACTGATCAGTTCATTTCGGAAGCCATTGACTCTGTAAAATCTGTGTGTGTTCCGATCAGCTAATGCTTAAGTCTTCCATTCTGTGCCTCGTTGAGGCTTCGCCACAGCAGTGCGAATAGATTGCCAGTCACTAGCTAACGGAGCTCGACCCAAAAGAGGCATTCTCGTATTCGTTCAAAACGAACTCTTTGAGAATGTCAGTCTTTGTTCTAGTGGTCGGTTTCTGGCTAATTCCTCAAATTTAGCGTCTCCAGTGTTCGAGTTTGCCATCTTTAGGTACCGGTCTTTAGGGATTGTAATTATTTATAAAAGTCCGACCTATCCGTTGTTAAAGTTTGAAACAGAGTTTAAGGAGTTATTTCAGCGGCACACATTTTTAAATAGTAATAGTTTAGTGTTAGGAGATTTCAATTTATGCCTTCACTCCATCTCTGGCTGCTGTAGGAGAGTTTTCGATTTTCTAGCAGATGTAAAAGGGTTTAGTTCGTTGCTAGATTTGGACTCGTCGACAACCAATTGCAATACGCATATTGATTGGGCGTTTTCAAATATTTTCGATAATAGGGCCACTGCGCGCACATTTGAGACTACATATAGCTACCACAGTAGTATATTAGTTAGCGTTAAAGAGACTGAATAGGTAGAGAAAATTATATATATTATATTTATAGTATGTATATATTTAAATTAAACAAAAAACCCAAAAAAAATAAATAGTTGCATGCAAAATTTTTTTTATAGTATGTATATAAATAAATTAAGCAAAAAACAAACAAGAGAGAACGCTATAGTCGAGTGCCTTGACTATTAGATACCCGTTACTCAGCTAAACAACTTAATATAAATATGCCTTCTTGTATGTTTTTAGCCGCTCGAATTAGCTCCCGATTTTTATGTTAAAATCTGTACCCAGGGAACACCTCCAATTTGGCTAACTTGATTTGATTTGCATAGTTGTTGGGATATAGTTCGGTATTGACAAATGAAAGCCATCGCAATTTCCTTTAATATAAAATCCTTATCTAGAATTAACGTTGACTCTGTTGAGCACCTTGGCCAGCTGTTCCAAAGTCATCCGTTAGATGGCGCTATTGTATACGCCATGAAATGCGGAAATGTAGGCGCTAGCCAGGCTTAAGTGTTTAATGGGTTTTTGGGCGTTAGAGAGGGCGTGGCAAACTTTTATTAGGCCAATCGATAGGTATTGACGAAACAAATACATATCAAAAAAATTTTCATAATAGCATCAAAACTGTGGCCACAGCTTGTGACTTGTGGGCGTCATAGGGGGCGTGGCACCATTTTGAAACAAACTTGCGCTGCGTAGGAACTCCTAAAATCTACATGCAAAATGCCAATCTTCTAGTTTTATAGTTTCCGAGATCTCAGCGTTCATACGGACAGACAGACAGACAGACGGACAGACGGACAGACAGACGGACAGACGGTCATGGCTAGATCGACTGGGCTAGTGATCCTGAACAAGAATATATATACTTTATAGGGTCGGAAACGCTTCCTTCTACCCGTTACATACTTTTGCACGAATACAATATACCCTTTTACTCTACGAGTAACGGGTATAAAAACCCAAAAAGTTAAAAAGTAGCATGCACAATTTTTTTTTATAGTATGTATATATATATTTAAATTTAACAAAAAATCAAAAAACAAAAAAAAAATAAATAGTTGCATGCTAAATTTTTTTTATAGTGTAGCAGGCCAGTTAATATAAGTAATATAAGAAATATAAGTAATAATATTCGAAGAGAAACGCAGGTTGGCCCGAGATGTCAACATGGAAGATGACGAGCTGTTGGATGGCCTTATTGTCGGCATTCCAGCAGCGAATTTGCGTACGCAGGCGAAGCTGCTGTGATTCGACAACCCTGGAAGGATGCTGAGAGCGTTTGCTGACATAATGCTGCCGGCAAGGGCTCCTGAAGGGCAAAAGGTGCAAACGTTGAGAAGTGATCCGGCAAGCAAAGAATCGCGTTGCTATAACTGCAATGGAAAAGGACACTGGGCAAGAGCTTGCATCAAACCGAAGAGAACTCCAGGGTCCTGCTATGGATGTGGGGCAGTGGATCATGTCATCAGTGGATGTCCCCAAAACAAGAAGGATGGCGCTAATGATTATATAAGATTGTTTAAAATATTTGTTTATGAAAACCCTAACCAGGCAATTATTACAGAGTGCTTAATAGATTCAGGAAGCCCAGTATCGATCATAAAATTTGCTTATGTACCCAAAAATGTTAAATTAGACCCGCAAGAAGCTGACTTTTATGGATTAAACAAGAGTCGATTGAATAGTTATGGAAAAATATTATGTTTCATTATAAAAGAAGAAATAATGATTTTTTTAATTTAATTGTGGTGGCAAATGAATCTATGAGCTGTAATATTGTGCTGGGAAGAGACTTTATGGAAGCATGCAATTTAAAAATGAATTTAGAAACTTTAAATGTGATTACTGTGGAGAATATTGAAACCCAAGTCGATAAGAGCGCAAATATTAGTTTATTGGATAATAATACTGAGAAACCTAATGAGTTAAATTTTCAGTCCAAAAGTAAAAGGTTAGAAAGTGAAAGTTTAGTAAGTAAGAGTTTAGGAACTGAGAGTTTAGGAAATGAAAGTTTAGAAGAAGAGAGTTTAGGAAATGAAAGTTTAGAAGAAGAAAGTTTAGGGAATGAAAACTTAGAAAAAGAAAGATTTAGAAGTGAAATATTGGGAAAAGAGAGTTTAAAGTGTAGCATTGTGGAAAGCGAGAACTTAAGGAATATAACTTTGGGAGGCAAAACGTTGGGAGAAAACTTTTTGGAAAAGGAATGTTTAAGCAGTAAATCTTTAGCAGTATTAGAAGATCGAAAAAACATATATTCGCGGTTGTAGATGCGTTCACAAAGTTTGTTAGGCTGTACACAACAAAAGCGACAGAATATAAAGAAGGAGATTATGTTATGGTTAAAAACTTCGATAGTACGGCGGGTGTCTCGAGAAAACTCATTCCGAAGAACAAAGATCCTTATGTAATCGAAAAAATATTAAAAAACAAGAAAGGAAAACTAACTTCGGGCGGAGCCGAAGTTGATATACCCTGCAGAATATTCTGTAAATAATATTCTCCAAAATTATTCATATAATGAATTCTAAATACTCATAAAAATCCCAACTTCCTATCTTCTTAAAAACACCAAAGTTATGGCATTTTCAATCGTTCAGTTATATGCCAGCTATAGGATATAGTCGGCCGATCCCTATAAAATTTGGTAGGTCGGATTGATTGGCCAAATATAAAACTCATAAAAAATCCCAACTTTCTAACTTTATAAACACCAAAGTTATGGTATTTCCTATCGTTATATGGGAGCTATAGGATATAGTCGCCCGATCCTTATGAAATTTGATAGGTCGAATTGATTGGCCAAATAAAAAAGCCATAGAAAATCCCAACTTCCTAACTTTACAAACACCAAAGTTATGGCATTTCCTATCGTTCAGTTATATGGCAGCTATAGGATATAGTCGGCCGATCCCGGCCGTTCCGACTTATATACTGCGTGCAAAGGAAAGAAGGGTGTGTGCAAAGTTTCAATTTGATATCTTTAAAACTGAGAGACTAGTTCGCGTAGAAACAGACAGACGGACAGACGGACATGCTTATATCAACTCAGGAGGTGATTCTGATCAAGAATATATATACTTTATAGGGTCGGAGATGTCTCCTTCACTGCGTTGCACACTTTTGACCAAAATTATAATACCCTCTGCAAGGGTATAACAAGAGAGAACGCTATAGTCGGGTGCCCCGACTATCAGATACCCGTTACTCAGGTAAAGGGAGTGCGAGGGAGATGGAGATAGAAACTTTGATCACGCATAACTTTTTAACGAATGGTCCGATTTGAAAAATTTCTTCTACATTTCGATAGGTATTGATAAACACAATAAAACTGCATTTTTACTTTTCCGAAATATTTAAATTTTTAAAATCGTACATAAGCGATTGTTGGCCTTTTTGAAACAAACTTGCGCTGCGTAGGAACTCCTAGAATCTGCATGCAAAATGCCAATCTTCTAGCTTTTATAGTTTCCGAGATCTCAGCGTTCATACGGACAGACAGACAGACAGACAGACGGACAGACAGACGGACAGACGGACATGGCTATATCGACTCGGCTAGTGACCCTGATCAAGAATATATATACTTTATAGGGTCGGAAACGCTTTCTTCTACCTGTTACATACTTTTGCACGAATACAATATACCCTTTTACTCTACGAGTAACGGGTATAATGACAGGTATTTGCTTAAAGATATTGACGGGTTTCAGTTGTCTCGTAATCCATATCAAGGCATTTGGAGTGCAAACAATATTAGACACTGGATAAAGATATGAAAATTATATGTAATTGTAACTAATAGACTGTAAGAAAAATTGTAAATACTGTAAATAATGTAACGAATGTATAAAAATAATCTATAATATCAAGACAGAGATAGAGGGCTATCTCAAGGTCAGGACGGCCGAGTTGTAGCAGGCCAGTTAATATAAGTATGCTCTGGTCACACTATTCCTTGAGTTACGCTCTCTCGAGAGAGCATGTTACTCTCTCAAGAGAGCGCCTCTCTGTGAAAACGGGGGTTGAAAGTAAGCTGCCTGCGAGCAGTGAGATCATTCGCACAAATCCTTACGAATAAGAGCGACCAGAGCAGCATAAGAATTCACCATGGGCATCGATTCAAGCTCGATTCGAACAAATGAAAAACTCTCTTTTTTTCCGTTTTTCCCCTACGTGGCATCACTGGCAAAGTCACTCGAGAGCGCGGACAGAGCAAATGAAACCTCTTTATAGTTTCTTACTCTATGCTATGCCAGCAGAAAAACAGTGGAAGGAACCCGCGGACGGCAACATCAGACCAAGCTCCGAAGTAAGATAAGTAAGAAATAGAGATCAGAAACAGACAATACTGAGTGCGAAGGTTAGGAAGAATAAAGAGTGAATAAAAGGATGACAAATTTATAAACTTAAACCCCCAAGTCCTGGTAATAAAATTTAGTGAACTTCGCGGAGTGCTTTTCGGGTCAGTGAAACTTCTGAGTTGCGTTTCCGAGGTTCGTTTTCTCTATGCAACACGGACGCCAAAGCTGCCCGCGTGCCCATTCACGTCGGACAAGCTCCCGAGTTGCGAGCTATAGGATATACTCGACCTATCCTTATGAAATTTGGTAGGTCGGATTGATTGGCCAAAAATAAAACCCATAGTAAATCCCAACTTCCTCACTTAACAAACACCAAAGTTATGGCATTTCCGATCAATCAGTTATATGGCAGCTATAGGATATAGTCGGCCGATCCCGGCCGTTCCCACATATATACTGCGTGCAAAGGAAAGAAGGGTGTGTGCAAAGTTTCAATTCGATATCTTTGAAACTGAGAGACCAGTTTTACAGACGGTAGACAGACGGACACACGGACAGACAGACGGACAGACGGACATGCTTATGTCAACTCAGGAGGTGATAGGGTCGGAGATGTCTCCTTCACTGCGTTGCACACTTTTGACCAAAATTATAATACTCTCTGCAAGGGTATAAAAATATAACACCTGGCTAGGTTAGCACATAAATTCTCTTGTAATTTCGTTAGCTGGTTTTGATAAAAGATCCCCCAATCCGAAGAAGTCCTAGCCGAAAACGTCCCAGTGATAACCGCGCTCAAAATCTAGTTAAAAGGCAACTCTTGTTGCCACGATAATCATTGCACATATACCTTTAAATTAAAATAAATATTACACAATACAAGGAAAATAATGGTTTAACAGCATACTAAATTTAGTAATGGTTCCACTGATTAGTTAAAAATTGAATATTATAAACAGCATCAAAAACTTGAGGCAATACAAAAAGTCTATGCGGCCTCTAACCCACAAAATATATGGCACTGCATTAATGACCAATTGAATTCCCCCACACCAAAGGAAAAAACCATCTAATTCGCCAAATCCCTCAAGTTTTCCCTATAGCAAAGACAAAAACTAGGTCAACCACGACAACATAACATAACTACTTAAATTTTAATGGAAATTAGAAAGTACGACACCAAGAACTACAACCCGACAAAAGCAACAAAAATCGCAGTTAAAATGCCAGAAACATTTCTATTCAACAATATTTTTGTAGGAAGAACATGAACAAAAAAATATAAAATCTAAAAGTATTTTCAAAAAGTAACAACAAGCAAAAGCTGCGAGAAAGAATTAAAACATACATAATGAATAAGCTGCGAGCCACTGTACCTAAACCCAGGGAGTTTCCCACCCGCTGACCTAGGCTGGACATAACTTATATGTCAGCGTGGCAACGCCGCGGAGAAAGCTATTTGATGCAAGGTTTGTATGACTTTCTGTTATTGTTTGAGTATGACATGAGCAATAACACAAAGTCATACACATGAAATACATACATGAAATGGCAATGCAATGCCACGCTTATCAATACCATACATATGTATGTATGTACATACATACTGGCCGCGGCCAGGGACAAAAAGAAATTCAAATACATTATATAAATTTGAATTTTAAATATATAATTTTATTCAGCTCATATGTATATGATATTAGATTATATTACTCTGCTGGCGCTCCTCCGAAGGGGGGGCAGTGGCATCTTTGTTATGGCGGCAGTTATTGCCTCAGCCGCTACCGCCGCTGAAGGTGTCGCATCACTGCGCTTCCTATAGGAACGCCTCTTCGATCACCGCCCCTCCGTTGTTGGGTAGGGGCGGGATAATATAAACCTTCTGGCACCGTAATTACTTGCGGTGGGTAATGGGGAGGGTATGGGGCAGAATATGGGGAAGGATATGGCACAGGGTATGGGGAAGGATATTGGGGGGGGCCATGATTGAGCTCGGGGAATCTCACACTAAAATAAACATGAAGAACAAAAAATTCTAGAAATCTTAGATGATTATTGAATATCACTAGATCAAATCTACAGGTAACAATTTTTAAAATATGAATCTTCTAAGATGTGAGATGTGCAGCACACACTCTGCAACTGTGCGTATTCGATGTAAACAAGACAAAGGAGATCGCCGATAATAATTATAATAAAGAACTTTCAGAAAAAAAATAGTTTTTCGTTTATTTGAGTTGAAACAAGTTAGCTGTATGTCGTAGAATACTTGAAATTTGGGTCCAACATAAACGATGTTGTAATTTTGAGAAATTATATTAATAATTAAAATTCTCTTCGTCAAAATCTAATACTTGTCCTAAACTAAAATCCAAAAAACATTATTATCGGTTTATTATTTAAGGCACAAACACGAAATGTTCCAGCGCTCGAAACTCCTGTGCGTGAAGAAATGTATGATTCCTCATTCTTGTCAAAATCTGAAGAGAATTCGCTGTTCTCGGCCTTTTTGTCAGAAAGCAAAAAATCCTGTTTTTGCAAAACTTGTCAAAATTTATGCAACCATATGGAATTTTTTAATGACTTGCAGCTTAAGTTTCCTGATATAAGTGCACTAGCGCAGGTTGTGCTGGCTACAGATGCAACGCAAGTTTCCGTCCAAGTGAACGAAGAAGTTCGATTACTGCAGAAAATCTGAACGCCTGACTTGTTATTAAGCTTTACACATAATATATAAAAAATGTTAGAAAAATTATTTACATATGGCCAAAGGCTCTGCCTAGCTCTGTCATTGAACAGCTCTGTCTCCTCTTTAATGCTTGCCTGGACCTTGGTTATTTTCCATCACCTTGGAAACGAGCATTAGTCACAATGCACTATGGGGTATTTGCCCGATTTTTTGGAATAAATTAATAACTCGCGAACTATGTAACATATTTCAAGGAGGTTTTTTTTACACCTGTTGGAAAAGTGAAAGTACCCCCACCCCCCCCAATTTTTTTAAAACAAATTTTACTCTATTTGCTCTTTATTTTCAATTTCAATATTGTACAAAAAATCATAGTCCATTACTTCTTCACAATCATCATCATCTAATGACTCGTCTCTAGGTTCGTATTCGCATAATAGCAACTGAATAACTTCTGGAGGAAGAGAAAGCCGCTTTTGTTTTCGCACGCGCTTCTTTAAATTTATTGATGAAATTATCGGGTCTGATGTATCCAAGGCTCTCTGGAAAACATCTCTAAAGTTCGAGAGTCGACTGTGCTTTCTCGCATGGTGGAGTCTGTCGGATTTATAATACTTATTTCTGGACTCTGCACCCTCTTCGCCAAAATAGCCGACTAGAAGAACGGTTTGTTCTAAGATGAGTCTGGAGTGAACCAAAATCTTGTGCACAGTCGGAGTCATGGGAAGCCATGGATATTTGTCCACAATAAGGTGCCCAGTTTCTTCACAAAGTTGCTCATATTTGTCCAGGTTTATTGGTAATTGGCATGATAAGCATGTTAATATGGGTCTCATATTAAAAATGACTTGGATATCAATGCCAGTTATATTAGAGAATTCTATATAGCTGCTAAATGCACGTCGCGCAGTATTTCCAACATTGGAGCTTCCGAATCCACCTTGTTTTGGTTGATCAACCTTTAGCGCTAGCTTTTCCCAAAACAAACTTTGAATGCGTTTCTTTTTTTCCGAAACCACGAATTTGTCGCTTTGATTCGTAATTTTCCACTTTTTTATGTCAATTTTGTACGCGGCATGGAGTATAAATTCAAAAAATCTAATCCAGCAATGTAGTGGACTTACAGCATATTTTAAATTGTCCATAATAGGAATAAACTGAAGACACTTAAAATTTTTGTTTCCAAGAAAATCTTTTGGCGTCGCTTTGCATATGGGGCAAGCTTGGAAAGATGTTTGTTTCCGTTAAGGCATTGAGTACTTTGCCATCAATTACAGTTAAGTGCAGACTGAACTTTACATACAAGAATTGATTATTTTTTAGGATTACTTTGGATGAAATTAAATTTTGTATTTCAGCTTCTATCTGTAAATGCTCTCTCTTAATAACATCATTTGATTCTTTTAAGAACTCCAGCTTTAACTGACGACAAAATCGTATACTCTGAGGAGTATCATTATTCCATAAAACATTTCCTGATGAATCAATTAGGCGAAGAGGCGTAACTGTCGTAGCGAACAGTGAAGAATCAGCTTGATTTGACTGGCAGTCAGTGTATGCCTGATTAAAACTCGCTTGTCCCGTGCTTCCATCAAAACCATAGCTTGAAATCAATTCTGCGGATAGGAAATTTGTGTGCTGATCGTTCATTGTAGCTGCAATAAATTCCGCTTGATATGCTACTATCCGAGCTACGGTGTGATCCAAAAGATCTTGTAGGGAAACTTTCGCGACGGTTTCCGTTATGTCAATATTGGCAGGTCGGCAATCCTTTTTTTTTTTTTGGCTACATCTTTATAATATGGGTAAATATCTGCCTTCCTCCACTTTGTGTCCTCTCGAATCACACAATATTGCTCTTTGGTAAAGCTTTGATCAAGTATTAAAGCCAAAGCCTCCTCTGTCGAAGTACGCACAGGCTGCTCAACGGGCTTGCTTATCAGTTTCCTTAACATTTCGGCTTTTGCTGGATTTAGCGCTAGTAACTTCAATATAACAGCAAGATCGTTGAGACTATGTTTTTGAGCAGCTATGCCTGCTGCTTGAATCAGCAAACCAACATTATGCTTTTGGGTCGCTGAGAGATAATTAGCTTAATTTCTTTTCCCTCTTGCACCTTTTAACCAAAATGATATTTTTGGACGTCCAGCGGTTTTTATCTTCGATTTTGCTTTGCTTTCATTTCCAATCAAATTCAAGCTAAGATTGCCTTCCATCCACTTTGAATACTTTGTTAAAAACTTATCCATCTTCCTCTGGCATTTTAGCCATTTTTGCAATAAATTGTTGGAAAAAATTCGGGTTTTCTCTTTTAAGACGCTTTGATTTTTTGTTCAAAAATACTGGGATCAACCTGCTGGCTAACAAAAATGAAAACGGCATGTTCTTTTTCTCGAAGACCCTTTTGATTATGCCACACTTCCAGCAGGGCTGCGTTTTTAATCAAGAGGTTGGTTCCTAAGAAATTGTCGCACGAAGCGCACAATGAGACAATATGTTCTGAATTCGCAATTAATGACTCTACAACATGGATATAGACACGCACTGAACAAAGTTAAACTTTTTTTTAAAACTCTATTGAAAGTTGAACTTTCTTTCCACTACCCAAACGAAAACATCACCTGTTACATTTACAAATTGTTAGAATTGGACGCACATATAAAGTAACATATTAGTATTTACATAAAGTACATACCTGTAGAATTAGTAACCATTTTAAATTTTACTGACTTATGAAGTTTTGTTGCCGATATATTGATTTGAAAATGAGCGTCAAGGTCAAGCAAAATGTAAACAAACCACGTGCGGTTGCAACAGCTGACTTTAACAGTTGATATTAAAATACTAGACTTTTAAGTTAACATTTGCGGTATGTTACCGAACAGCATGATGTTTTCTTAATACATTTAAAAAAAAAATTTTAAATCGGCATACTTTTAAAAAATACATTTATTCCAAAAAATCGGGCAAATACCCCATAGTGCAATGGTGGCAAAAAAGGAAAAACCTAAATTTCCCGGAATCTTAGGCATGAAGGACGGTTCTACAAGCTAATGCCGCTTTTGCCTGAAGGGCTCTGGAATCTCATAGTATCGTTCTTAGATAATAGGTAGTTTGCTGTTGATATTCGTGAACACCGTTCTGGACTTCGCCCAATTCGTGTTGGTGTCCCGCAGGGAAGCGTCCTTGGTCCGGTCCTGTATACAATTTACACTTCGGATCTTTCAAACCCAGTTGCTCGTGGTACACTCCTGGCCACATATGCAGATGACACTGAATTTCTTGCAGTTGGTAGCACCACTACGTCTGCGTCCCGACGTGTCCAGACATTCTTAGACGAATTTGAGTGCTGGGCCTCTCGATGGAACATTGCGCTTAATGTTGACAAAACGCAGAATGACACTTTTGCTCTCCGCCCTGGCCGTTCGCGTAGCCTTTACATTGATGGGAATAGGCTCAAGCACGAAGATAAGGTGACGTACCTCGGAGTTTCCTTAGACCGTCGCCTTTGTGGGAAACAAACAAATTGATCGAGTTTGTGGATCAGCAAGAACAAAACTTGATAAAATGGACTGACTCCTTCGTCCAGGTTGCGGCCTATCCCTTGAAGCCCAGGTGCGGTTTTTTAAGGCCATTGTCCTTCCATCTTTAAACTGGGGAATCACTTGCTAGGCACGGCCTGTTATTCGTCACTAAAAAGGGTGCAAACGTGCATTACAAAGGCTCTGAGGATGATGCTGGGGGTGAAGTTGCACCATTATGTAGAAAACCGAGTTTTGTTTCAGGACACGGGAGTGCCGACGATAACGGAGACGATTTTTAAATCCTCAAGTCGATACCGGGAACATTTGCTCACACATGCAAACTGTCTGGCTAGACATCATTTGCAACAACATTTGCTTCAGAAAAGAAATGTACCCTGCTTTGCTTATTCCTTAAATTTAGTAGTGACTCAAAATATATTGTTTGCTCCCTGTGCTTACTAAATGTAAGAGCACTGTGACGTATTTTAAAACCAGTGCCATATCGAATAAAAAGCTGAAACACTATCAAGATGGAGAAACCAAATATAGTCTGAAACAAGAAGTTCCTATTCGATGGAACAGTGCTTTTTATATGATAGAGAGGGTTTTTAAAACGCTTAAGTTTTTCTAAGCACATCAAAAGCACCGCAAGCATTTACTGTGGACGAATTGGACATCTTATAAGACCTCATAAAGTTACTTGCCCCATTTGAAAGTGCTACGAGACAAGTATCGTCTAATACATCAGAGACGATAACATTATGTATACCAATAGCATGTGGTCTCTTGGACACTTTGGAATCCATAAAGTCGAGTCTAAAGTCTAGAGAAGGTCTAGCAGACTGCACTTATTTAATAGACAACACAACAACGAGGCTGTCAAAATATGAAGAGCGTTCGTTGCCGCGAATTGCAACGTTGATAGACCCTAGATTTAACAAGAGAGAACGCTATAGTCGAGTGCCTCGACTATTAGATATCCGTAACTAAGCTAAACAATTTAATATAAATATGCCTTCTTGAATGTTTTTCGATTTTTATGGCGCTATTGTATTGCGCCATCTACCCCAAGACATTGGTACCACTGGCCATGAAAGGCGGAAATGTAGGCGCTAGCCAGGCTTAAGCGTTTAATGGGTTTTTGGGCGTTAGAGTGGGCGTGGCAAACTTTAATTACGCGTGGCACCATTTTGAAACAAACTTGCGCTGCGTAGGAACTCCTAAAATCTACATGCAAAATGCCAATCTTCTAGCTTTTATAGTTTCCGATATCTCAGCGTTCATACGAACAGACGGACAGACCAATGAAACCTCTATACAGTTTCTTACTCTATGCTATAAGCATCATAGAGTAAGAAATTATATAGAGGTTTCATTTGCTCTGCCCGGGCCTCTGCCAAAGCTCTGCTGAGAGCCATGTTCGAAGCTAACTTCTTCTAACTTCGGTTTCTCACCACACCCAACATGTGCGAGGCACAAGCAATAGTATGGGGAGTTTTCGCACCTATCCTTAGGAATAAGAGCGAGCAGTGCAGCAATAAGAATTCACCATGGGCATGGATTCGAGCTCGATTCTCTTTTTTTCCGTTTTTCCCCTACGTGGCAAAGTCACTCGAGAGCGCGGGCAGAGCAAATGAAACCTCTATACAGTTTCTTACTCTATGCATAGAGTTTCTTACTCTATGCATAGAGCATAGAGTAAGAAACTATATAGAGGTTTCATTTGCTCTGCCCGGGCCTCTGCCAAAGCTCTGCTGAGAGCCATGTTCGAAGCTAACTTCTTCTAACTTCGGTTTCTCACCACACCCAACATGTGCGAGGCACAAGCAATAGTATGTGGAGTTTTCGCACCTATCCTTAGGAATAAGAGCGAGCAGTGCAGCAATAAGAATTCACCATGGGCATGTATTCGAGCTCGATTCTCTTTTTTTCCGTTTTTCCCCTACGTGGCAAAGTCACTCGAGAGCGCGGGCAGAGCAAATGAAACCTCTATCATAGAGTAAGAAACTATATAGAGGTTTCATTGCTCGCTCTTATTTCTAAGGATAGGTGCGAAAATAGAGGAATAAGAATAATGTCCGTCCGTTTCTACGCAAACTAGTCCCTCAGTTTTAAAGCTATCTGCTTGAAACTTTCCCAAAACTTGTCTTTCTATTGCAGGTAGTATATAAGTCGGAACGAGCCGGATCGGGCGACTATATCCTATAGCTGCCATATAACTGAACGATAGGAAATGCCATAACTTTGGTGTTTGTAAAGTTAGGAAGTTAGGATTTTCTATGGGTTTTTTATTTGGCCAATCAATTTGACTTACCAAGGATTGAGCTCTACTTACTATGTGTTAAACAAAGGATTGAGCTCTCCTGATTACACTAAATGTAAAGCACAAGGATTGAGCTCTCCTAGCATTTCTTTGATAAAAACTTATTTAATTATAAAGTCTTTAAAAACGAAATAATAAAGTTTTAAAAGACGAAAACATAGTTGTCAAAGGGACAGCGTTTTTTAAGATCCCTTAATATATCGTTAAAAAAAAGAACTTTCTAAAGAAAATCGCTTAAACGAAATATTAATTTAAAGTTAGTTATAGCTATGCAATTCCCTTTTAGAAATGCAAAATGATTCTCTCTCTAAATTAAATTTGGCCGTTTGTAACAAAAACAACGCATTAGACAGCCGTAATTATGATTTAATTTTGGAAACAATGCTGTTCCAAAAAAAATCATCAATGCTGCAGGTGAAAATGAATTCTTTGCTTTCAAAAATATTGGATTTCGAAGAAAAACATAAAAATTTGCATAGGAAGTCAAAAGCGCTGGTCGCCTTAAAATTTTAACTTCATTTGAAGATTTTGAAATAAAAAAGCAAATTTTTAGAATTCTCCAATTTGTGCGGAAGTAAAATTCAAAGCAAAGAAAATACCGCAGGAATGAATGAAAATGTCATAACATGTCATAGCATCATTTCACAGAAAAGGCGAATTCATTGCACCGATTCGGAAAAACGGCTATTTTTACAAATTTATATGCACAGCCCGAAGGCATACAATAATTTAAGATTAAATGTGGGCTTCAATATGCCATCAGAGGCATCTTTGAGAAGATCGTTGTCATTAAAGGAATTTAAATGATCATTTAGATCATATTGTTATACTAAAAGAATTTGTTAACAATATGAATGAGTCCGATAGGAATTGCACAATTCTCTTCGACGAAATGTCGATCAAGTCAGAACTTGAATATGTCCCAAAGTCTGACCAAGTGGTAGGATTTGCAGACTTGGGAGACGGGTTTTCTGAAAATGACCAATATTCATCTCCAGCAGAGGGTATGCTGGTTAAACCCTGAAATATGTTTTGGGCGTCTTTTTTGTTAATAAATTTATTCGAGGAGACCACTATGCACAAATCCTTAAAAGAGCCGTTGATTGTTGTGTATCAATTGGCCTTAAGGTAACAGCTATAGTTGGCGATCAAGGCGCAATGAATTATCTAGCTTTTAAAAAATTGGATTACTTACTAACAAGTCCAAGGCCAGAATTTATTTATGAATTTGTTCATTTGTTCAAGAGTATTAGAAATAATTTCTTGAACAGATATACCTCATTACCATCAGACCACTCAAATTTAATGAGATTTCACTAAAAGTGTGACGTCTTAGAAGGTAATTGAAGAGTTCTATAACATTATATCTCGTTTGGCACCAAAGTTATCGGATAAGCACATTGATCTATGTAAATAATTTTAAAAAAATGAGTGTAAAATTGGCGACACAGGTGTTTTCAAACACTGTTAGCCATGCGATCAATGTGTTGAGAATGGCTGAAACCTTAGAAAGTTTTGTTAATGCTTTTGCAACATCCGAGTTTCTGGAACAAATGAACGATGGCTTTGACCTTCTAAATGAAGGCACCTATCGTTCAGATAATGACATGAAATCCAAGCTGGAAAAATTCATGAGTTTCTTGGATAGAAAACAATTTTTGCCGGAACGCAATACCGTCAAAAGTTCAACTGCAACTTGCGTTATAAAACTAAAAGCAAGCTGTCAGAGAATTATAAACGTATGTGATAAACTTTTGGAAAGTGAAAGCATACAATATATATGTACGTTTAAATCGGTTTTGCCAAGATCCATTAGAAAATTTATTTTGGTTGCTAAGATTCAAGTTTGGAAATTTTAGTAGTTTAACAGCACAGCAATTGTTATATGCTTTGAAAAATTTGTGGTCTACAAAAATAATAAATGGGCACACACTAAAGAATACAAATTGTATTCCAGATTCTGACATTTCCTTAGATTGGTCATATGGACCCGGAATGGTGCAGTATATTCAAAAAAGCAAAATAGAATTGGAAAGCTGTACAGAAAAAGCAGTAGTTCAAGTAGTTAATGCAGTAGTTCAATTGGCTATAGAACCAAAAGAAAGTTTTTGCCGTAACGAAAAGTTAAAAGAACGTTATGCTGTAAGATATTTCTTGGGCTACGTTATTTTAAAAAAATTAAATGCAGATAATTGCCCCAAATGCACAAGATCTCTGGCTTGTCTTGATGATATGAAATCAAAAACTGAACAGTTCATCAAGCAAAAAATTACAGTTTCCATGAACTA
Organism: Drosophila fuyamai; assembly: GCA_018153365.1. NCBI lineage: Eukaryota > Metazoa > Arthropoda > Insecta > Diptera > Drosophilidae > Drosophila > Drosophila fuyamai. The sequence goes on from JAECXW010000493.1 coordinate 40,299, forward strand.
TATTTAAAAAATCCTTCTGATGCAATGTTTGAAATAACATTGCATCATGTTTATATATTTGATACGGAATTTAAGGAACGTCCAAACCGACGAAATATTTCCAAATTTTTAGAACAGAAATGCATAGAAGAAACCAATAAAATATATCCTTATTGGATTCCTCCTACTGACCCATGCGCTAAGCACAGGAAAAGTATTTTAAAGCATTTACTGAAAGTGTTATTATACAAGCACAGTAAAATGGGACGCCAACCAAAAACTTAAAGACAGAGTTGGCAGAGCAAATAAAAGAAGCATGATTACCGACAAAAACTGTAAAAAAAAATATACAATTTACAACATAGGTAAGAATTCTCTTTTAATTTTCTAATTAACTTAAGTTATCATTTTAAATTGTTGGGCAGTTTTTACAAACTGTCCGATCTACCGTCTTTGCAAGCAATTGAAAAGAAAAGATCTGTGAGGACGCCTAAGGCGCCTCTCATCTTCCCCACTTGAAACCCAGCATCTCAGCCATTGAAGGCATTATTATGTTCCAGCCATTGAAGGTCTCACTATATGTTAAGTTTCCAAATATATATTTAAGCTTAAAACCTAATATATCCTAGTTTCAAATGTGCGCGCGCGAGTTTGCCAGTGTTGATCAGCAAGATCGGGCAGCTGGCCATTCGGGGCGAATGCCGATAGTATCGATAAGGTATCACAATCACCTATAATTTCTTACTCTATGCTCTATGGAAACAGAGATCAGAAACAGACAATACTGAGTGCGAAGGTTAGGGAGAATAAAGACTTAAGCCTAGTATCCTGATCGACAAACGATTATGCTAGCGTAAAAACCTTAATCTTTGCAGTGTGACCAAAAGTTTGAGAGTTCATCAGATTTAAGCGGGCTACGGTCGTACTGTCAATCAGCTGGGTTTGTTGACAAGCAGTTAAAATTCAAATATCGTATTTGCGGGAAAGAGCCTTTAAAAGATATTATCAAATACCTTGGCAAGACAAGTCTGCCGCTGTACAAAGAAATTAAAAAACAATTCAATTTAAATTTAACAGTTGCTTTTTTTAATTTACTGATAATTATTTGCTAATTTAAAGTTCATAGCTGCACTTTTATTGTGTTTTTCGTAAATTTTTGACATATGAAACATTTTGCTCTGACAAGAGGCACCCCAGAAGTATTAATGTTATTTTGTCCTCACATGTTAACTCCTGCAATCGACTTTTGCGGGTTTTTTGATTTTTTCCCTACATTTATTAAGCCTAGTATCCTGATCGACGAAAACCGTACGCCAGTCATGAGAGAGAGCGAGAGGCAAACAGCTGGCGTTCACTTTTCGTCGGGCCTTTTTTTCACGTCGGTCTCCTGTTCGACGAAAAAATACCAGAAAATTCCATAGCGTTGCCAGTCTGCGGAAATGAACTTTGGGTGAACCCTAGCGCAAAGATTTAAAAATTTAATCTTTCAGCGTGCGCTTCTCACTGAATGTAGGGAAAAAATCAAAAAACCCGCAAAAGTCGATTGCAGGAGTTAACATTGAGGACAAAATAACATTAATACTTCTGGGGTGCCTCTTGTCAGAGCAAAATGTTTCATATGTAAAAAATTTACGAAAAACACAATAAAAGTGCAGCTATGAACTTTAAATTTGCAAATAATTATCAGTAAATTAAAATAAGCAACTGTTAAATTTAAATTGAATTGTTTTTTAATTTCTTTTGTACAGCGGCAGACTTGTCTTGCCAAGGTATTTGATTATATCTTTTAAAGGCTCTTTCCCGCAAATACGATATTTGAATTTTAACTGCTTGTCAACAAACCCAGCTGATTGACAGTACGACCGTAGCACGCTTAAATCTGATGAACTCTCAAACTTTTGGTCACACTGCAAAGATTAAGGTTTTTACGCTAGCGTAATCGTTTGCCGATCTGGATACTAGGCTTTAATATGTTCAGTGAGAAGCGCACGCTGAAAGATTAAATTTTTTAATCTTTGCGCTAGGGTTCACCCAAAGTTCATTTCCGCAGACTGGCAACGCTATGGAATTTTCTGGTATTTTTTTCGTCGAACAGGAGACCAACGTGAAAAAAAGGCCCGACGAAAAGTGAACGCCAGCTGTTTGCCTCTCGCTCTCTCTCATGACTGGCGTTCGGTTTTCGTCGATCAGGATACTAGGCTTTAATAAAAGGAAGATAAATTTGTGAAAATAAGCCCCCAAGTCCTGGTAATAAAATTTAGTGAACTTCGCGGAGTGCTTTTCGGGTGGGCTAGGTTACCGTATTGCGTGTCCGAGGTTTATTTTCTCTACGTAATACGAACTCTTACCAGAGTGGAGAAAAGGTAGGGAGAAAATCAGAATTAGAATATTGGGAATCAAACTGAATTTCGCGGAGGGGCTTTTCGGGTCAGAAGGCTTCTGAGTTGCGTTTCCGAGGTTTGTTTTCTCTACGCAACGCGGACGACGAGGCTGTCCACGTGCTCATTCGCGTCGGACAAGTTCCCGTATTGCGCTTCCGAGACTTACTCTGCGCAATACGAACGCTTTCCGGACAGGAAAAGCTATCGCCCATCGCCCACGCTGAGGCCCAGTCGAAATCCCACGTGTTAACTCGAGTCGATTAAGTTCTCGGATTGCGTCTCCGAGGTTTTCTCTACGCAATACGAACGCCCGCTGAACTGGGAAACGCGTAATGTATCGCCAATACCTCACGTGCACCCGCGCATTCGCTCACAGATGAAACCCCGCGTGCTAATTTGTGTCGGCCAGTTTACGTTAAGCCTTCGAGCGATCTTCCCTACGTAGAGGCGGAGACCAAGGCCACGTGATCTCTAAAACAAAATCCCGGCGGCAACTCCCAGTCCCGTTTCGTCTCCTGAGTTTCTACAAATTTAACTGTAGAGGACTCTGGCCGGACTGAAGTCTATCCCAGCCTATGAGAAAGTCCTTACAGATCGCTGATGAGGAAGAGTGGTGTCTTCCGAAACAGTATTTGAAATATAAAATTAATAAACAGAATAAACTTCTTTGGCTTTTTTTTTTCCTTACATATGTGCAGGTAAATTTTTCACAAAAAAATTTCAAGACATGTGACTGAATTAAACATAAAGTTTCAGGATTTGCGGTTCGATTTCCAAATCCATCACTTAATAAAACTGCAGTTTCTGACGAAGCACCTCAAAAATAATTTAGCTGCCGAGCTGGCCAATCTATGTTCAACCTGATCAACTAAAAACTCACAGCAGCGCAGCGTAAAGAAAATAATTTGGATGCGAACTAAAACTTTGCTGAGGCCCATAATTTAAACCAATAAAATAAATTAATAAAATTTAACAACAATTTTTAGTTACTTTTCTTGATTCTCCTTCTCCTTCTTGCCTATTCCCATACAATCTTGCTCCATTTTGAAATCGTATTCCTTTGGCGTCGGATTGTGAAGTGTGACCAAAGTGTGTGTTATAAAGCAACTACAGCTTTCCATTATGGGCTGTGTGCTTCGGGTCGTTATCCTGCTCGAACCAAAAGTCCTCAGCTAATCCTCATTTTCTTGCGCTCTTGTACAAATTATCTTATGGATTTGAAGATAAGCCCTGTGATCCATGGTCGACTCGATAAACACGAGGTTCCCAACTCCAGAGGTTCCAACACCACCACCACCATGCTTAACCGTTGGAGCAAGATTTTGCACGTCCAGCGCTGTACCACGAGTTTCTCCCCTTTTATGCCAAAAATGCAGAAGTTGCTCTCATTACTGAATAGGACCTTGTTCCAGAACTCTGCAGGCTTCTGGACAAATTTTTTGGCAAAATCCGTTCGCTTTCTCTTGTTTGTCGGCGATATTAAAGGCTTCTTCCGCGCAGTTCGGGCACGTAAACCCTCTTTTCCCAAAATTTTTCGTATTGTATCCTCATGAACATCCTTCTTGTATTTCTCCTTAATGTCCTGACCAATTTTTAAGGCTGTTAATCGAGGATTCAGCTTTACAGTCCTCAAAACGTCCCGCTTCTCTCGATCCGTCAGTTTAGGTGACCTTCCAGAACGTGGCTTTGACCCGATTGACCCGTTCAAATTATAATTTTGGAGCACTCTTTGTATAGAAGAATGAGTTCTGCCAACAATTTTCCATATTTCCCGCAGAGTTTTCCCCTCATCTTGGAGTTTTATAATTCATTTTCTTAAATCGGGATCAATTTCTTTTGTCTTCTTGCCCATTGTCGATATTTATTATATTAATATGTTTTTTTAGCGATCAAAGTTAGGCATCGAGTTTGTACGCATACTTTTTATTGCATGTGTATATGTTTGGACATAGAGTAAGAGTAAGTACTCTATGGTTTGGATATGCAAAATAAACATTACCCCACAACTATAAAAGCATATATATATTTTTTTAAATTTTAATGAACAATATTTTCGTAGAAATAAAATTGCTCTTAAAAATTAACCTTGTATATTAAAAATAAAAAATAATCAATAAATCAATATATAGTTTCATTTGCTCTGCCCGCGCTCTCGAGTGACTTTGCCAGTAATGCCACGTAGGGGAAAAACGTTAAAAAGAGAGTTTTTCATTTGTTCGAATCGAGCTTGAATCGATGCTTATGGTGAGTTTTTATTGCTGCACTGGTCGCTCTTATTCCTCAGGATAGGTGCCGGAACTCCCCATACTATTGCTTGTTCTTCGCACATTTTAGAAGTGGTGAGAAACCGAAGTTAAAAGAAGTTAGCTTCGAACATGGTTCTCAGCAGAGCTTTGGCAGAGACCCGAGCAGAGAAAATGAAACCTCTATATAGTTTCTTACTCTATGGTCATTTGCTCTGCCCGCGCTCTCCAGTGACTTTGCCAGTGATGCCACGTTGGGGAAAAACGGAGAAAAGGATAGTTTTTCATTTGTTCGAATCGAGCTTGAATCGATGCCCATGGTGAATTCTTATGCTGCACTGGTCGCTCTTATTCGTAAGGATTTGTGCGAAAACTCCCCATACTATTGCTTGTGCTTCGCACATGTTAGAGGTGGTGAGAATTAGAAATTTGAAGAAGTTTGCTTCGAACATGGCTCTCAGCAGAGCTTTGGCAGAGGCCCGGACAGAGCAAATGAAACCTCTATGACTCTATGATATAGGAAGATGACCTCCTCCGGAATTTGTGCACCCTCAAAGATTGTTTTAACCCTGGAAGTGGTATCATATCTTTATTTTCATTTTTTCTGTTTACTCGGATAATATCAATGATGGTAATTGGCGATAAAATTAATTCTTTTAATTCAGGTAAGGAAAATTTTGTGGGGATTTGAAAAATGATTCCGGTTTTGCAAATAAAATGTTTTAATATTTTATGTTTCTACCCATATTTTTTTTAAATTTGATTTTATTAAATCATTCCGCTTTGCAGCGCCCGTAGCCAATTTTGTTCACTTTTATTAGTTTATTTAGTTTTAGATTAAATAGAATTACATTAAGTTCTAATGCATTAATTGCTTTCCTGTTTTGTCTATTTAATTTGTAATCGTTTTCTGTCATTTCGTCGATATATACGATATATGGTCCTTTATGGTTGTGTGGGTAAAAAGGAGGTTCAAATACCTGTATAGACTTTTCCTTATTGCTTGCGTTTGCGTTGTCATCGCCATTGTTATTATCCATGTCATTTTCCCTTCTTTTTGTTAGTCTCATATGAATCCGTTACATTCTCTGATGTTTCCGCATTTTCCATCTCTATACTTACTTCCATCTCTTTATTAACTTTGTCTTCGTTTGGTCTCCTTTTTTTTTGAATTGTGATAAGTTTAGGGCGTTTTGTAATGACTGCATCTAAGCCTAAGAGATTACCCTTGGCTGAATGCTCCATTTTTTGTTTAAGGGGATGTATCCCCGTTTTAAACCTTTTTTTAAACTTTGCTGCAGTAAGCAAAAAATTAAAATAACTGTTTTAAATAAATTGAGTGGATGGTCAGGTTTGGCTTAGAACACTTGTTGTAAATTATAGATTACATTTTTGAAGAGCACGTGATCTTCTTCGCCGGTCCATAGAGTAACTATATCATACAGTAAGAAACTTAGTTTCTATGGTGCGATGTACGCGGCTGCCTCCTTGACCTCCGGAGCCGCCACTCCCTTGATGGGTAGGGGCAGGGTAATGATATGGTCCAGGCATTATCTGGTGTGCCACCGATACAAATTGTGGTGGGTATTGGGGAGGGTATGGGCAAGGATATGGGGAAGGATATTGGGCGGCTGTGGCGCATAATAGTTTCCATAATAAGGAGTCATTTGTATATAAAAAATAAATGGATAAAAAGTAAAACAACAAAATTTTTTACTTACATTTTCTGCGTCCGTTTTCCGCGTGGGCTTGTAAAATGTGACCAGCTTTAGACATTGAACTTAAGCCTAGTATCCTGATCGACGAAAACCGTACGCCAGTCATGAGAGAGAGCGAGAGGCAAACAGCTGGCGTTCACTTTTCGTCGTGCCTTTTTTTCACGTCGGTCTCCTGTTCGACGAAAAAAATACCAGAAAATTCCATAGCGTTGCCAGTCTGCGGAAATGAACTTTGGGTGAACCCTAGCGCAAAGATTAAAAGCCTAGTATCCAGATCGGCAAACGATTACGCTAGCGTAAAAACCTTAATCTTTGCAGTGTGACCAAAAGTTTGAGAGTTCATCAGATTTAAGCGTGCTACGGTCGTACTGTCAATCAGCTGGGTTTGTTGACAAGCAGTTAAAATTCAAATATCGTATTTGCGGGAAAGAGCCTTTAAAAGATATTACCAAATACCTTGGCAAGACATGTTTGTCCTCACATGTTAACTCCTGCAATCGACTTTTGCGGGTTTTTTGATTTTTTCCCTACATTTTTTAATATGTTCAGTGAGAAGCGCACGCTGAAAGATTACATTTTTTAATCTTTGCGCTAGGGTTCACCCAAAGTTCATTTCCGCAGATTGGCAACGCTATGGAATTTTCTGGTATTTTTTTCGTCGAACAGGAGACCAACGTGAAAAAAAGGCCCGACAAAAAGTGAACGCCAGCTGTTTGCCTCTCGCTCTCTCTCATGACTGGCGTTCGGTTTTCGTCGATCAGGATACTAGGCTAAAAAATTTAATCTTTCAGCGTGCGCTTCTCACTGAACATATTAAAAAATGTAGGGAAAAAATCAAAAAACCCGCAAAAGTCGATTGCAGGAGTTAACATGTGAGGACAAACATGTCTTGCCAAGGTATTTGATAATATCTTTTAAAGGCTCTTTCCCGCAAATACGATATTTGAATTTTAACTGCTTGTCAACAAACCCAGCTGATTGACAGTACGACCTTAGCACGCTTAAATCTGATGAACTATCAAACTTTTGGTCAATTTACTGATAATTATTTGCTAATTTAAAGTTCATAGCTGCACTTTTATTGTGTTTTTCGTAAATTTTTGACATGTGAAACATTTTGCTCTGACAAGAGGCACCCCAGAAGTATTAATGTTATTTTGTCCTCACATGTTAACTCCTGCAATCGACTTTTGCGGGTTTTTTGATTTTTTCCCTACATTTTTTAATATGTTCAGTGAGAAGCGCACGCTGAAAGATTAAATTTTTTAATCTTTGCACTAGGGTTCACCCAAAGTTCATTTCCGCAGACTGGCAACGCTATGGAATTTTCTGGTATTTTTTTCGTCGAACAGGAGACCGACGTGAAAAAAAGGCCCGACGAAAAGTGAACGCCAGCTGTTTGCCTCACGCTCTCTCTCATGACTGGCGTACGGTTTTCGTCGATCAGGATACTAGGCTTTATAGTATTCAGTGTATTAATACGAACCACAAAGTGTTTGAAATCTAATAAGTCTATCTAGACTTACGTTGAATAAAAATAAGACTTCATATATGTTTGGATATGCAAAATAAACATTACCCCATAACTATAAAAGCATTTATATTATTTTACAATTTTAAATAAACAATATTTTCGTAGAAATAAAATTGCTCTTAGAAATTAACCTTGTATATCAAAAATAAAATATATTCAATAAATCAATATAAATGTATATATTTATATTTAATTTAATTTAAGTGTTCTCATTAAGTGTAAAATATTTCAATTTGGCCTAGCTGAATATTAAAATTAGTTCCTACAAAAATATAATTCAACTTCTATATGAAATTTAATTCCGTCCCACTAGTTGGTTGCCTTTTAAGTCAAATCAAATTCAAAGCCAACTGAAAAGTGGACGTTGAATTCAGCGCCATGTGGACGTAGAATTCAGGCCCATCAAAGGAAAACAATAACAACATATCTCTAAACAAAGCAAAATCAAAAGGCCATTTCGGTCGCTCCCCCGCATTCCCCATAAGCCAAAAATCCGCAATGAGAGCGACCAGTGAAGCTGCAGAAATTCACCATGGGTCTCGATTCAAGCGCGATTCGAGCAAATAAAAAACTCTCTTTTTTTCAGCGTTTCCCCTAAAACTTTCATATGCATCAGAAGAGTTTTAACACTATTTTTGGAATGGTGGAGCAGTACCTTATACCGAAACAAGACAAGTTGGCCACGTTTTAGAGTATTAGATTTTAAATATTTAGTCTTAGATAGAACAATATATTTATATTTTGTATCCTTTTATTTAGATTTCTTGCCTCTGGAGACCTGCAACGCCACATTGGATCAACTTATCGGATCAGTAAGCAACATTTTGGAGTGATTCTCCTCCAGGTGTCTATTGCCATTTGTACTGCTTTGCGGGATGAATTCCCCAAGTGGACGACGGGGAATATGCTGATGTGGGATAAAGGCTTCGAAGACGAATGGAACTTTCCTAATTGTATTGGAGCAGTCGACGGAAAGCATGTGACGATAAAAGGACCGCCAAATAGCGGAAGCCTTTTTTACAATTATAAGGTAAGTTCTTTTTAAATGCCAGTAGAATTTAATAACAAAATCGTTTGTAATGTAGGGCTTTCATTCGATTGTGCTTATGGCAATCTGCAACGATCACTATCGCTTCACCTACAATGATGTGGGGGCTTTTGGTAGCGAAGGAGACATGAATGCCTTCTCCCACAGCGATCTTGGCAAACAGTTGCTCTTAGACCAGCTGCTCTTTCCGGAGGACAATGTTATAAACGACCCCTTATTACATTGTCGGTGATAATGCATTCCCCCTTCATGAGCGCATAATGAAGTCGTATAGTGGCAAGGATCTGCATAGGGAGGAGCGGATTTTTAACTACAGGCTAAGTCGGGCTCTTCATTGCATTGAGAACGCGTTTGGGATTCTCAGCGCTAGGTGGATGGCTGTACAACGAACTTTGTTAAGCAATCCATGCAAAACTCAAAAAATCATTTTAGCCTGTTTTGCCTTCCATAATTTGATGCGGGAGAGTCCAGCAACTTACTCGATGCAGGAGATACCAAGCACTGTCCTGACCGACTTGCGACCCTGCCGACGAGGTCGCCCACAAGACTTCAGTAAGGAGGTTCGAAACAATCTTAAAGAATATTTAAACGGAAGCGCTCGATATTCTCAAGTACCTTGGCAAGACGAGTCTACCGGTGAACAAAGAAATTAAAAAAACAATAAAAGTTATATTGCTATGTTAATTTTTTCTTTTTATTGACGAAAAATTGGCTGGCGTCTTTCTCCTCCAACAGAAGCTAGGTCATCTTCCTTTCGACTTCGGCAGCATGTTCCGGAGGAAACGTGCTTAGAATCGACTCCCAGTAGGCATATACCGGCCTTGGAGGAGTGGGAAGGGGGAGCCTTTTGATGTTGCTCCAGGAAGTTGCCCAGCATGTCGCACATTTTGGCTGCTGGTGTTTCCTCCACCTTTCGCTTCTTGGCGGTCCTTCTTCCTCCACCCTTTGAAAGTATAGGAATATTTTATAAGAAATAATATTATTTAATAGAAATTGGGCAACTTATATAGGAATACAGTTCCTTTTGGACCTCAAGCAGCCCGACCTCCAGCGCCGCTTCCGCTTCCAAAAAGCCAACTTCGATAGGGTCTTGAGACTCGTCAATGGAGAAGTTTGGGTTGTTCTGTTAAAAATATATTATATTAGTATATTGTAATAAAATTGTTGGCTAGAACCTACTGCCTCTGCGTGGATAAGTCCGGCAGGAAGCACTTTATTTTTTATATATATATAAGATTTTTGAACACGCCACACAAGGATGGACCTTTGAATTATTTCTATCATAGAGTAAGGAACTATATAGTTTCTTACTCTATGTTTCTAGAGATCCCAAAAAAGCGGGTAACGGGTGCTCCATTCTTGGGCAAATCAGATGTGGTCATAGCCAATCAAAAGTTAATAAGAATGTGTAATTACAGAAGACGACCGTGTCTGTCACGGGGCGAAATCCCACTCTGCACCGACTGTTGGATTCTCCAGTGGGTCTCCTCCAGCACTTCCACTCTTTGGCTGCTTGCACTTGTGGTACTTGTAGCTGTCCCGCAGAGACTTCCACGCCAGCTTGCAACTATTATCTAAACATAAATATTGTATATGTCCACGTTAACAAATATTTAATAATGTACAATTATAACTTACCATATTTGTCCATTTCCCAGGCTATTTCCTCCCACGATCTTTTTATGAATGTTGCATTAAAATGGTTTTTATTCGAAAAGTCCCAAAATTCTGGGCGCGACTCACTATTGAACTCCAGCAACCGACTTTTCCGGGTTTTTTGATTTTTCCCTCCACTTTTTTAAATTCTCAATGAGAAGCGCACGCCAAAAGATTAAATTTTGTATTCTTTTTGCTAGGGTATTTTTTTCGTCGAAGTGGAAAACTAGGTCAAAAAAAGCTTCGCGAAAAGTGAACGCCAGCTTTTTGCCTCTCGCTCTCTCATGACTTTCGTCGATCAGGATACTAGGCTTACAAAAAATTTTAAATCGGCATTCTTTTAAAAAATACATTTATTCCAAAAATTCGACGAAATTCCCCATAGTGCATTGCAATTGCGATGGAGTATTCATGAAGACTTACGAGTCAACTTGAGATATCAAAATGCTTTGAACATCTGCTTGTTCCCCACCTAACAATACCTCCTATACCTACAAATAAATTAAACATTTTATAAGAAACTAGAATTAGTAATCTGTTTCAGTACTTTTAGTTTTCTTGCACCAGCTGTTGATACAGCTTTTTCTATGGTATACATTTTTTTCTGTAAGCCATTTACTTATTTTCCTCAGTAAAATTAAAATAAATCCATCTAGCATTTTCATCATGTGTTCATAACAGGAATGGGTAACCGAAAACCAATTTGAATAAATACTGGACTTTTCAGTGGCGAGTATACAGGAATGTATAATTTCTTGTTTTATTCTTCTTATGTAACGATTTTTGTAAAATATTTCTTTTTAAATATTGTATATTGTCTATATTTGTTTTTAATAGATCAGAACACAAGCCGCACTCTTTTTTTTGCAGAAATTTGAACAATATATAGCCCGCAAAATATCGCAAGGCATTGCTATTAAATTCTTTACCTTTTGCAATATCAAAAATATGCTCAATTTCCGTTTTATCTCTGAGAACATATCGAAATCGGTACTTTCTTCTGTTTTTATGTCATTGCAAGTTTTGTTTAAGCTGCAGTCCTGGATAACATTTATTAACATTGTATCTTCATCTGGACCGCAATTACCAGATACTGATGTGGATGCTAATATTTTCATCGATGGCATTTTTGACATTATGATGTTAAATTCATACATCGTTGGATTGTTATTTGTTGCTCCGCGAGCCCTTATTAAATAAAATAGGTTTTCTAAGGGGTCTTGATTCAATTTCGCGGTTGATATATAAAATATTTATAATTGTGGATATTTAAATTCTCCAAAGTACTTCCTCATTTCCACGAGGTATTTTTGTACGTTATTATTTTTCTGCATTCCAGATCTGTATGGGTTTCTTTCATATAAAAATGGCTATTGAGGCAATCAAAAAACTTATTTATTTTTTTCTATAAAATTTGCCGTAGCTTCTGCGCTATTTCGGCATTCCACAAATCCGCCAAAATCAATCTCTGTTCGCATTGCGGCCGCAAAAGTGTGGCTAAATATTTGTGTTGCATATTTCAGCTTTCATTTTTATACCCTTGCAGAGGGTATTATAATTTTGGTCAAAAGTGTGCAACGCAGTGAAGGAGACATCTCCGACCCTATAAAGTATATATATTCTTGATCAGGATCACTTCCTGAGTTGATATAAGCATGTCCGTCTGTCCGCCTGTCTGTTTCTACACAAACTAGTATCTCAGTTTTAAAGATATCGAATTGAAACTTTGCACACACCCTTCTTTCCTTTGCACGCAGTATATAAGTCGGAACGGCCGGGATCGGCCGACTGTATCCTATAGCTGCCATATAACTTATTGATCGGAAATGCCATAACTTTGGTGTTTGTTATGTTAGGAAGTTGGGATTTTCTATGGGTTTTATATTTGGCCAATTAATCGGACCTACCAAATTTGAAAAGGATCAGTCGACTTTATCATATAGCTGCCATATAACTGATTGATCGGAAATGCTATAATTTTGATGTTTGTTAAGATAGGAAGTTGGCATTTTCTATGGGTTTTTTATTTGGCCGACCTACCAAATTTCATAAGGATCGGCAGACTATATCCTATAGCCGCCATATAACTGATTAATCGGAAATGGCATAATTTTGGTGTTTGTTAAGTTAGGAAGTTGAGATTTTCTATGGGTTTTATATTTCTTCAATTTATCCGATCTACCAAATTTCATAAGGATCGGCCGACTATATCCTATACCTGCCATATAACTGAACGATTGGAAATGCCATAACTTTGGTGTTTTTAAAGTTGGGAAGTTGGATTTTTTTATGAGTGTTAAGAATGCATCATATGAATAATTTTGGAGAATATAATTTACAGAATATTCTGCAAGGGTATTTCAACTTCGGCTCCGCCCGTAGTTAGCTTTCCTTTCTTGTTTTCTATGTGGCTTTGAACAATTATCAATTAAATATGGATTCTATCTTCAGACGAAGTTCGAGCTCTCGACAATTCGTAATATTCTTTTCATAAATTTGATCCCAGATAACCTTTATGTTTGTAATCTCTGCTTGTCATGGGATTGTGCTTACAATATTTATGAATAACACAAACAAATAAGAAATATAGCACAAAGTATTAGTATTAGAAATATTTTTAGTTGCATATATGTACATAATTCTATTTATTTATTCACATTTCCAAAAGATTACAAAGTAATAGATTTTTACAATTTTGTCTTACAATTTCTTTTTATATTTTAAATACAAATTAAATCAAACATTATAGTACAAAGACTAAAATTACATTTCAAAGTTCTTTATTTTTCTTGAGTTACTAAAATTCTTTATCTGCCTGGCAAATAAAATTGCTTTGAAAATTACAATCCCTAACGAACATTCTGGTATTAAACAAAGAAAGTTCTTTTTGACGTCCATGTACGATGGTTCGTATTCCTGCCAATACAAAAAAGGGTCTCTCTTGCCGGAAGCCAATGAGATAAAATCGCCTTTATTGTCATGATCGTTGATGCCCAGCCAGTAGAATTTTAAACTGTCGATTTCATATATAATGCGGAATAACTCTTCCCTGTCTTTTAAGGTCGCTAAGTCTCCTCCTTTTTCTTGACAGGCTTTTTCAGCATCGATCCAATTCAACTCAACATCGCTCTCGAAGATAAAATATCGGTTGCCATTTTTCTGGTATTGTGATAGATCCGGGGAGATTTCCGAATTAAATTCACCCATATGCATGAACAAGTAGTTAAGAATTGCTGCCAAAAAAAAAATTTTTAATTTGAGCTTGTTTATAAACGGGAAATGTGAATTCGAGAGACAACTAAATTTTGGGGCTCGCTTGCCTCTCTTTATATGTGGCTTTGAACAATTATCAATTAAATATGTATTCTCTCTTCAGACAAATTTTGACTTCTCGACAAGTTCTGTTATTACACCCGTTACTCGTAGAGTAAAAGGGTATATTGTATATGTGCAAAAGTATGTAACAGGTAGAAGGAAGCATTTCCGACCCTATAAAGTATATATATTCTTGTTCAGGATCACTAGCCGAGTCGATCTAGCCATGTCCGTCTGTCTGTCCGTATGAACGCTAAGATCTCGGAAACTATAAAAGCTAGAAGATTGGAATTTTGCATGTAGATTTTAGGAGTTCCTACGCAGCGCAAGTTTGTTTCAAAATGGTGCCACGCCCCCTCTGACGCCCACAAGCCACAAGCTGTGGCCACAGTTTTGATGCTATTATTAGAATTTTATTTGATATGTATTTGTTTCGGGCTCTTGAACGTTGTATTGAAATGTTGCAATGTTGCCATCGACAATGTTGCAATATTTCTCGGAAAAAATGTAGAAATATTTCTGTGATTAACTTATACACTCATGGACAAAATAATAGGTGTGTTTTTATACCCTTGCAGAGGGTATTATAATTTTGGTCAGAAGTTTGTAACGCAGTTAAGGAGACGTTTCCGACCCTATAAAGTATATATATTCTTGATCAGGTTCAATAGGGGAGTCGATATAGCCATGTCCGTCTGTCCGTCTGTTTCAATACCGTTTGCGAGCTCAGTTCAAAAGCTAGCGATCTGAAACTTTCACACTCGTCCTAAAACATGTGTACGCAGATCAAGATTGAAAATCGCCCCGATCGGACGTATATATCCTATAGCTCCCATAGGAACAATCGGATATATCTTGCAAGACTTGATGATATTTCGCGCAGTGTAAAATCTATTGACATGAATCTTTCCAAATCGTATTTTTTTATGCATACCTTGATCAGGGTAAAAGCGCGTGGCGATCGGACGTCCATATCCTAGAGCTCCCATAGGAACAATAGGGTAAAATCGGTCCAAATTTGATGTTTTTCAGAATATTTCGCGCTGTGTAAAAGCTATTGCTATAAATTTTTTAAATCGTATTTTTTTATGCATTCCTTTACCAAGGTAAAAGCGCGTGCTGATCGGACGTCTATATCCTATAGCTCCTATAGGAACAATACTGTGAAATAGGTCAAAATTTCATGTTTTTTTTTAGAATATTTCGCGCAGTGTATAAGCTATTGACATACATTTTTCCAAGTCTTATTTATTTACGCATACCTTTTCTTTTCTTTTTTAACTTTCTATTTCTAACTCATATCTTCTCGAATCTCAACCATTCATTTTTTTTCAATACTTCTATTAATTTTCTTAAAAATAAAAATAATATAATAATATAATATAACACTAAATTAAATATTTTCTTAAATCCATCAATTTTGGCTGGACACAATAATAGGTGTACAAACATAAATGTTAAATTAAATTATTATTTCACTATGTTTCGTCTTTTTATACCCTTGCATAGGGTATTCTAATTTTAGTCAAAAGTTTGTAACGCAGTGAAGTAGACGTTTCCGACCCTATAAAGTATATATATTCTTGATCAGGATCACCTCCTGAGTTGATATAGCCATGTCCGTCTGTCCGTCTGTCTGTTTCTACGCAAACTAGTCTCTCAGTTTTAAAGCTATCGAATTGAAACTTTGCACACACCCTTCGTTCCTTTGCACGCAGTATAAAGTCGGAACGGCCGGGATCGGCCGACTGTATCCTATAGCTGCCATATAACTGATTGATAGGAAATGCCATAACTTTGGTGTTTGTTAAGTTAAGAAGTTGGGATTTCATAAGGATCGGCCGACTTTATCTTAAAGCTGCCATATAACTGATTGATCGGAAATGCCATAATTTTGATGTTTGTTAAGATAGGAATTTGGCATTTTCTATGAGTTTTTTATTTGGCCGACCTACCAAATTTCATAAGGATCGGCAGACTATATCCTATAGCCGCCATATAACTGATTGATCGGAAATGCCATAATTTTGGTGTGTGTTATGTTAGGAAGTTGGGATTTTTATGAGTGTTAGGAATGCATCATATGAATAATTTTGGAGAATATAATTTACAGAATATTCTGCAAGGGTATTTCAAATTCGGCTCCGCCAGAAGTTAGCTTTCCTTTCTTGTTAAAGTTTAAGGTTGTCATAATATAACTGACAGGTTTCAAATCGACCAAAAAAAACAAGTAGTTTGCTTAGAAAAAATTCTTTAAAAATGCCTTTTTTCCGACCTTCTAACTGTATATAACCCCTTAAATTTAGAAGCACGGCAGTCAGATGCTAATTGTAGTTGTAATTGCAGTTATATGTTAGCTTTTCTAATTTAGTTAGTTAAAAAAATAGTTGTTTTACAGAAACAAAAATTACAAGATTTTTCTTGCAATAAAACCCAATAAAAAGAGAAATCGAGAAGAGCTAATTTTTTAATGAAAAATGCCATGAAGCGCAAGAGTAAGAGAAATAGCAAGAAAAAATTTATAAATATATTTAACATAATAAATAAAATGAATCTGGTTTCTGAAGAGGCAAAAATTATTGCAAAATTATACTTAAGAAATCAAATTCATACAACAGCGCAGAAAAAGTTCAAAATTTATATTTTAAGTTTTAAACTTCCGCCAAAAAGAACGCGGTCTCGAAAGGCTCTGTTTAAAAATACGACACCAGGATTTCAACCTGACTTATTAGAAAACCTTACGAAAATTGGTGGTGAAGTAAGTGAGAAAGGTGAAGAAGCAGGTATCGTATGTGATTAAATAAAATAAAAAAGGTCTGAAATCTAATACAGCACTCGATGATATTCAAGGATTTGAAAACGATGGCGACATTAGAACACGGCTTTTGGGGCAGCAAGTATGCGTTTTTATGGCTAAAGGATTATTTGAAAATTGGAAGTACGTTATAGGTTAAACTGTTTCGGCTAACGGTATTGAACATGGTGCCCTCATGAGCAAAGCTGAAGCTAACATTGGAGTTTAGCAAACTTTGGGACTTACGTAATATGCGAACAAGGCTGAAATAATATAGGAGCTTTGAAAAAGTGGGGAGTTAACATAAACTTTTTTTAATATTATTTATTTGTGGGCGTCTGACCGGTCTAGCTGGCAGGAGTCTTCTGGCGAGCAGGTTCCGATGACTAAGGAGTCTGTCACTGTACCTGCTGGTGTGTAGGTCAATCTGCTGCTCCACAGTGTGTATATTTAGGTCCTTGTGGAGGGCGGACCCACGCACGTACCAAGGGCAATTCGTTATCTTCCTCATTGCTCGGTTTTGCAGCACTTGGATTTGCTTGTAGGTACATCTGTAGACCATTTCCAGCTTCTTCATGGTCCTTTGAGCTGTAGAGCAGCGCAAAATCATCCGCGTATGTAGCTATTAATGCCTCTGACGGAGCCTCCACACAGTCAGCGTTGGGCTTGGGTATATCAGCGGTCTACAATGAGTAGAGCACGCTGCCTCGTGGCACCCCAGCTCTCATTTCACATATGATCGAGTCTGTGTCCCTGACCCTGACTTTAAACACTCTTCCTTCCAAATATGTCCTGAAGAGCCCAAAGTATGATGTAACGAACTGATTTTTTATGATCTGCTCGCAACGAGTATCGTGCGGCTAGCTCAGAAGATGTGTGTTGTTCGTCCCACCAAATTTATATAATCGTGACCGCCCGATTGTCTAGTGAGAACGCATAGAATGTATTTACTATCTTTATTTGCCGACTTGGCCCTCGGTCCGGGACTAATGGTGACAACCTGGTATCTCAACGCCTTCTCCGATGAGTTTCTCCACCGCCGCTCTCCGCTGCCTCGTTTCGTGCTGGTCCGGAAGGCCTCCGTTGTCTTTAGCCTCGGGGCTATGAGGGTCTAGGGATGCGTTACCGTTCCCTCTGTTGAGTAGGCACTGAGCTCTTAAAGCATTCGCCTTTCGCAGCCACAGCCTCCTGTCCCTGGATCTGTCCCGGCCGGTCACACCAGACGCATACACGGTTTCTACCTGACGGTTCAGGCATACGCCGGAAGGCCGCCAATGCAGTCCCTGTGGCAAGAGGAACGCTTCCGCCCTCGCCTCTCAGCCGTGGATTGGATACGTTGGAGTATGAATTGCTCGATGTCCTTGCGCTGCTCACGGCGCGATATCCTGGCTCCGTAGTTTGCGTGCTCTTGTGAGACTGGGTCTTTGGTTCTCGGGATTTGGTCAGCTGCCTTTCTAGGACTCTGGCGGTGAACTACTTTGCTCTCGACGCATACGCCTCTCGAGACATTCGTCGTTCGGACGCGCGTCCTTCTGGCTAGTCGCACCAGGGCCTGCACAATTCTCGCCTACCGGTTGAGACGTACGGCGGAATTTGACAAGGCAATTGTTTTCGTTCGGCAGCTGGTTCTGGACAACTTCCCTTTCCGAGCCCACGGTTCTTTTTCGAAGGTCTCTTATTCAACTCTGTTTATTCAAATCGCGACAGGAATTAGAACAAAGCGCCTGGACTTAGCTGCGTGATGCCTTAAAGACCTCAGCTACCTGTTTCTTAGCTCGGGGACTTCGACTTTAAGTCCAAAACGTCTAGATGAAGCGATCTTGCTCCTTGTTGACTCGGCGCGGCTCTGCTTCCCTCCTGATGTTAACTTGGCTTGTGATTTGCTGCTTGTCTACTGATCTCGATGTGATCGACTGATCCAGCTTCCTGAGATTGGCCTGCTTATATAGGCCGGCGCATACCGTTAATTCTCGGCTTCTCCTTTTTGGATTTTGTGCACGGCACTACAATAGGGTCAAAGTCAGCCGTCTTCTACCGTGATTTCTTCTCTCCAAACTCTCTCTCTCCTTGTTCTCTCCAAACTCTCTCCAGCCATATTCTCCAAACTCTCTCCTCGCTTCTCTCCACACTTTCTCTTTTATTTGTGAGGAGTTATTTAACACCTCACAATGCTGCAGGTAAAAGCTGTTTAAGCTTACATAGCAAGCCGTAATGCGAGACTCTATCAAAAGCCTGCTGCATATCGATGAAAACTATTGCAGAATTCAAGCTTATCAAAAGCTCGCCATTACCTTGTCTGAAGCCAAGCTGGTGGTCCGAAGTAAAGTTTTTATTGATTCTTCTTTTTATGTTCTATGTAAATATCTATGAAAAATTAACATTTTATTAATCTAGAATAGTCGCCGCAAAGCTATGTCACATCTTGATCGAATAGTGGCCAAAATCAATGAAAGTACAAATGTTTTCCCTGTTCCTCCAGGTGCGTCCAGGAAGAATAGAGCACCAGTATTATTGTTCACCGCATGCATTATTGTTTCGCCACCTAGTGCATCAGTGGAAAACACCTGTGGCCAATCTGGAACTGGGGTTCCTTGTTTGCGACGTTGGAATTTCTTTGTTTATTGATTCCAACTACATTAGCGTCGCTGCAAATGGATCTGCTTCACACATTGCAAAGAAGCTAGTCAATGTTGTCGAAGGTGATGTCTCAACTCAGCATTAGCCTCAGTGAAGTAAACTCTTTGGCCATTTTTCAAATGCACTGCCTAATGTACCATTGTGTTTTATCTTTTATGAATTTGAAATGACAATAATCGCCACAATGTTTCATTAGTACTGATGTTTCTGCCCAATTGAAAGTTGCTGATTTCGTCATTCGCATTTCCCGACGCAATACTAATCACACGTACTTGCAGAAATATTTGATTGGTTTAGCCGAATGACAACTCTCAACGTTTTCATGTGTTTCGAATATTCTTGATAGAAGCGGGCAATATGAATTCAATGAATTCATTTCCGATCTCAATCTCTTGATTTGAACTTTAACTTTCATGGTTCAACCATTATCTTCTTTTGAACGCCGACGATAAACTGGATATCCATCGTTCCCTGTGACTGTTTCAACAACTAACGGTCGCGGATATCGTTTCGTGCACTTTGCATGCACCATCTAAGTCGTCAGAATGTCGTGTAGATGAGGATCAGTGACTGGATCAGGAATTTCAGCTGATATGATGTCATCCACTTTATTTGAATGTAATTTGTTCAGCAACCAAAATAGGATATGAGCATATGGTAGTACACGCTTCTGCCATTCCACCGAGTACATATAACAACGTGTGTTACCAAAAACTTGATACTTAGTAAGCACTTCCATCATAACCTTAATTATACCCCTTACTCGTAGAGTAAAAGTGTATATTGTATTCGTGCAAAAGTATGTAACAGGTAGAAGGAAGCGTTTCCGGCCCTATAAAGTATATATATTCTTGTTCAGGATCACTAGCCGAGTCGATCTAGCCATGTCCATCTGTCCGTCTGTATGTCTGTCCGTATGAACGCTGAGATCTCGGAAACTATAAAAGCATAAGATTGGCATTTTGCATGTATGTACATTTAGATTTTAGGAGTTACTACGCAGCGCAAGTTTGTTTCAAACCCTTCTGAAGCCCACAAGCCACAAGCTGTGGCCACAGTTTTGATGCTATTATGAAAATTTTAATTGATATGTTTTTGTTTCGTCAATACCTATCGATTGGCCTAATAAAAGTTTGCCACGCCCACTCTAACGCCCAAAAACCCATTAAACGCTTAAGCCTGGCTAGCGCCTACATTTCCGCCTTTCATGGCCCGTGGTACCAATGTCTTGGAGTAAATGGCGCAATACATTAGCGCCATAAAAATCGGAAGCTAATATTCGAGGCACTCGACTATAGCGTCTCTCTTGTTTTGATTTCATAAAAGAAAACCGGGTAGGTTCTTCTGTTAGTGATACTGATTGCTGTCTCGGAATGGACACAAGGGTGGAGTTTAGCTCTTCCTGCAAAGCTTTAGCCGCTTTTAGAGATGTTCTGACTGAGAAATCCATGTTTCTTGAAGCGAGAATGGAGTAGGAATGCTATCCGTGGAATTGTTCTAATCTCATATGGCAATAATCTCACGTAAACGAGTTTTTATAGTTCCTTCCACAGTTTCAAGTGTACCATCCTAAGCTTTAATTTTGTGGTATATCTCCCATGTAACAGGTATTATAATGAAAACTGATATGTTGGTGTTGGTCGAAACGGATAGTAGCATCTTCAAACGATGATATAAGTTCGGACAGTTCAGTAAGTACATCCACTTCTTCTGGCGAAAGCGGTGGAGGCGCATTGCGAGATGTGACCTGCACGACTATAATTTGCTCATTCGTTTGATGGGCTTTATCATTCCATAAGCACTGCTCCATCTCGTTGACATTTTCTGTAACACTCCACACGGTTTGTCGATACTCTGCGCTTCCTTAAAGCTTCTCGTATGCAATTGTATTACTTTTGAAATACGCTACGATCGTAGCATCAATGCATCGATAACATCGACGTTAACATCGATGTTTCTTCACCTCTAGGGGCAGAGCAACTGAAAACTCTTATAGATTCTTACTCTATGAAAGAAGGTTGCCCTGCGCTTAAATTGGACCTTGTATGTATGAAGTAGTAAGCTGCAGTCCTGGATAACATTTATTAACTTTGTATCATCATCTGGGCGTCAATTACCAGATACTGATGTGGATAATAATATATTCATTAATAGCATTTTGGACTTTATAATATTAAATTCATAAATCGTAGGATTATTATTTTTCGCTCCCGCGAGATCTTTTTATTAAATAAAATAGGTTTTCTAGGTGTCTTTATTAAATTTCAAGTTAATATATAAAATATCCACCCTGTTTCCACTAATTGTGGGATTTTTTAAATTCTACCTAAAATATTCCTCATTTCAACGAGGTATTTTTCAAGATATTATTTTGTGTGTGTATACTCATATATTAATATATACTAAGGAAATGGAAAAAATCAATTTTTTGAAAATCTAACTGTATATAACCCCCATTAATTCTAAGCTATTATACAAATGTTTTGATCTAATTGGGTTTTAATAAATGCCAATTGGTTTTTCCGCCCATCATCGATTGGATTCAAATTGTTTAGACTGAACAGTACTGTCGTGGTACGGCATTGCTTTTAAGCCTATTTATTCAAATGTATCTACTTTCGAAATGTCTATTACACATTGCGTGGTTCGTTTCTTAAAATTTTCATTCAAACGGTATGATTCAACCCATTTCTCGAGTCTCCCTATCATCTAATGGAAATGAAAGCAACTATGTGAAAACCTATGTTTCCCAATGCAGCACTCAATAATACACCTCCGACCATTTTCATAACAATATGCTGATTCATTGCAAAAAAATATCTAATAATAATAATAATAATATTTACCTGCGAATTGATGATGATAGAACCACGGACACTCGGAACAGCACTCGTTTTGACAAAAAGCCCCCTATATTGTAACTTTGAACTTTTTTTAATCATTATCTGTTTTGAACTGTAAAAATATCAACGCACTGAAGCACAATGAAAAGCCCATTAAAAGATGACTGTCTTCTTCTATCAAATGGAAACATTTTACGCTCGTAAATGAAGATATTTACTAATGCAACAATATGTAAAAGTGACAACCAAAAAATCAAACAAGAAATA
>JAECXW010000494.1:0-204483 GCA_018153365.1 Drosophila fuyamai
CCATACTCCAGAATCGGACGGACTAACGAAATAAATAAAGTTTTAGTTAAATAAGGATCATCGAATTCTTTTGACTTTTAATAAATCCAAGCACTCCTCTGGCTTTATTAACCATGGACGAAATGTGGTATAAAAATTTTAGTTTAGGGTCCAAGAGAGCGCCAAGATTGCTTACAAGAGTTATTCTATCCAAAGAGCTGCTACTTTATGTGTAAGTCGCGTACATCGGATTGACCCAAACAAAAGTCATCAGCTTGCACTTGGAACCGTTTAAATTTAGTAAATTATCTCGGCTCCCTTGTGGGACACCGTAGGTAACACGGAGAATTTCAGAAATTAAATTTTTTAAAAAGGACCCTTGTGACCTGCCATTGAAATCCATTTAAGCAGATCAACTGGAAAACCTAATATCCAGGTATATTAAAAGTTTTTGAATAAGAAGCAAGTGATTTACAGAGTCAAATGCTAGTTTAATAAATCCGTGTTAACACGGAGAAATTATTGATTTACAAAGGTGATGCAAATGAGGAGTAATGCTTTTTTCAAAAGCTTAGAATAACTGACAACTTAGAAATACCTCTGTAGTTACTAGCTAATAACTTGTTACCTTTTTGAAAAGAGGAATAACAAATATTTAGAAATTGGGAAGTTTCTAGAGATAAGGTAAACAACTTGTGAAGAGGTTTGCACAGGGCCTTAGCGCAATACCTAAGCACACACCTAGGAATACCATCGGGCCTGGCGAATAAACAGTCTTAATACGAAGAAAATCCAAAAGAAGAGAGCTTTCTGTAAAAGTGGGACAGAATATGAAGTTTGACTTGGATATGGTGTAAGAATAAGACTGTGATGAATAATCTGAAGTAGAGTAAGTCGTTTAAAAAATTGGGCAAATAAATCGGCTATTGCCTGATCTGTGGTTGGCGTCATGTTTTCCAACGACAGTGAGGAAATAATAGAATTAGATTTGAACTTGGTGTTAACGAATCATCGTTTTACGGCTGGCTAGGGAGGGTAAATTAAGCAACATAAGTCTACTAGAATAAGAAGGTAAGTGAAAATTTGCATCCCAGTTTAGGCGTAAAGCAAAAAGAAGAATGTTTTTTTGTACTGCTTCAATACGACCAATATGTATTCCGTATTGCGGACTCCAGACGAAAGACCCATACTCCAGAATCGGACGGACTAACGAAATAAATAAAGTTTTAGTTAAATAAGGATCATCGAATTCTTTTGACCACCTTTTAATAAATCCAAGCACTCCTCTGGCTTTATTAACCATGGACGAAATGTGGTTTACAAATTTTAGTTTAGGGTCCAAGAGTGCGCCAAGATTGCTTACAAGAGTTATTCTATCCAAAAGAGCTGCCACTTAATGTGTAAGTGGCGTATAACGGATTAACCCGATAAAAAGTCATCAGCTTGCACTTGCATACGTTTAAATTTAATAAATTATCTCGGCACCAGGTTTGAAAATTTTCTAAATCGGATTGCAAGTCTAAATGGCAGGAAATGTCCTTATACTGCAGGCACAACCTAACAACATCTGCGTACATATTTTTTTTATTTAACTTTGCTTTTATTTATTGAATCTTCTCTTAATTTTGAGACTAACAATAAGTTTACGAATCTTAACATTAAAATTTAACTAACAGTATAATAAGACTGCATTTTGGTTGGGCGACCCTCAAGTCGGTCGCTGGGTGGGTAAGTCATTGCGACGAAGGCGTGATTGGTTGATCAACCTTGTAAGACCTCTCGTCAGGTGGTTAGGGTGCAACGATAGCTTGGTAAAGTACTTTTCCTTCTGTTCTGCGATCACTTCTTTGGCTGATAGAATGTTTAATGTTGTTGCGAACGTACCACGGTGCCCCAGTGATTGTTCTCAAGATCTTCGACTGAGCTCGCTGGACTATGTCAATATTGCTATTGCTGGCATTCCCTATAGCTGAGAGCCGTACATCCATATAGGTTTTAGTACAGAGTTATACAGCAGAACTTTATATTCAAGGCTAAGGGAGACCGAGCGTTGATAAGCCAATGAAGGCTACTGGCTTTTAGCTTTAGGTGTGTTCTTTTGGCTTCAATGTGCCGGCGCCATGTGAGTCTTCTGTTGAGGTGTACTCCTAGGTAGGTCACTTCGTTTGCTTGCGGGAGTAGAGTATGGTTTAACATGAGCGGTGGGCAGTTTTGCCTATTCAGGGTGAACGTAACGTACTTGCATTTTGTTCGTTCACTTTAATTCGCCAATCTGATAGCCACTTTTCAACATCGACCAGATGAAGAGCTAGCTGCGCAGTTGCTTGCATCGGGCATTTTGAGCGGCTGAGAATGGCTGTATCATCAGCAAACGTAGATGTTGTTAGTCGTGTGCTTGTTGGGATGTCTGCTGTCTAGATTACATATAATGTTGGCCCAAGCACGCTTCCTTGAGAAACTCCAGCTCCAATAGTGAAATCGTCAGTTATAGCAGTGTTGCATCGAACAGCAAATTTTCTGTCGTTGAGGTAAGACTCTAAAAGCTTATGGGAGTTGTAGGGGAGCATTGACTTGATCTTGTACATTAGACCTTCTAGCCAAACTCTATCAGTACAGTACAGTACAGTACTCTCGTTTTTCGAACGCGTTCTGAATTTCTGATGTTATCCGGTTGACCTGCTCAATTGTTCCGTGCTTTTCACGAAACCCAAATTGATGTGACGGAATTCCTTCCTGGATTCTTAGGTATGTGTTTATCCGAGTCAATACGCATTTTTCAAAGAGTTTAGATAAGCATGAGAGTAGGCTTATAGGTCTATACGACGTGGGAATTGTGTGGTCTTTTCCCGGCTTTGCTATCATTATTATAATCGACTTTTTCCATCTCACTGGAAAGTGGCCAAGTTTTGCGATGGCATTAAAAAGCAAGGCGATAGTGCAAAGGCGCAATATGGGAGCTCAATGATCATTTTGGGAGTTATGAGATCGCGGCCTGGGGATTTTTTCGGATTCAGCTGATTTTTGATGATGTTAACGATTTTGTTTGGGCGAAACTCAATTGGCTCATGTTGAAGCTGAGGCTCATATGGTAAAATCGGCAAGGTGAACGCAATAGTGGCAGGATTTGGTTGGAAGACATTTTTAAGGTGGTTGGCAAACGTGCTGGCTCTGTCTGCATCGCTGCGCGCCCAGCCGCCTGTGGGATTTCTAATAGGCATCACGTTTACTTTCGGTGAGCTTAGAGTAGGATGAGCTCTCCATAGTGAGTGTTTTGTACTAGATGTTGACAATTGCTCTATGTAGCGTCGGTGGACATGTGCTTCTTCTTGCTGTAAAGCTTTTTGTGAGTTGACGTGAGGCATATTTTAAGCTTTGCCTAGCAGATGGCGATCTGTGGAGTTGCCACTCTCGACGTAAGCGTCGCTTTTCAAAGACGAGCTCTTCTATTTGTAGATTTGTCTTCTTTTGGTTGCTTTGCGTACTTGTAGTTTGGGGTGGTAATGTATTTCTTGTACTTAACCCAATTGGTTTTCTGTGATGTCAATTTAAACGATTGCTCCAGTGCGCCTGGATGTCGGAGTAGAATAAACAGGACAGGCGAGTGATCAGATGAAAGATCTGTGAGGCATTCGGCGCTTATCAGATTTCTAGGAATGTTTTTTGTAATTGCAAAGTCTATTAAATCGGGTAGTTTCCTTAGGACTGCCGGCAAGTATCTTGGTCTGCCAGGAGAAAAATAGTCCAGCTTGTTCTTGGCTTTTATAACTGCATTATAGAGCTGTTTTCCTTTTGGAGTCACGAGACGTGATCCCCTGTGTGTGTGCTTGGCGTTTTAGTCCCCTGCGGCTATGAAGTGGTCTCCTAGTGAGTTAAAAAACTGCATAAACTCATCTTTGGCTATAGTGAAGCGAGGAGGGCAGTAAACGGCGGCTAGTGTAAGTTGGTTGCCAGTATTTATTTGTATATTTATAAATGTGGCCTGTAGGTAATTTTTAGCAAATTTGTTATGATAGTGGTGCTTAATACGGCTTCTGATTAGAATTCCAGTCCCACCATGTGCTTTACCATCTGGATGATTTGTTCCGTAGAATGAATAACCTTGTAGCTGAAAATTGTATTTGTTTGTAAGGTGTGTTTCTGCAAGCAGCATTACGTCGATATGGTTGTCGAGTAGGAATTGAGCTAACTCAAGTTTATGCTGTGGGATGCCGTTAGCGTTCCACGTAGATATCCTCAGGGAAGTCATTATTTGGATTGTTGTGAAACCAGCATTTGAATCAATAGATTTTGGTTTCGCATTAAATCTTGCATAGTTGTGCGCATAAACGATATAAACTGCGTAAGGCTTTGCTGCAGGCTGTATATCATATCGTCAAAGTTGCTTTTTGACTGCTCCGGGAATGGTTGCTGCTGAGCCGTGTTCGGTTCTTGGTATGCTGGTTGCAGAAATGAGCTTTTTGAGACAGGGTTAGCCGGTCCTGATTTTAAAGCGCTTGCGTAAGTCACATTTTTATCAGAGTTTAAGAGTTCTAGTGAGAATCTGGCTGCAGTCGAGAAGAAGACTTCAGGGTTTTATCTGGAAGCTGTCATCTGTTTATTTTGGGTGCGGGCGGCAGTTCCTCTCTGGTGGATACGATTTTACAGCTCCTTATAAACAGGGCAGCCTCTGTAATTAGCAGTGTGATTGCCACCGCAGTTGCCGCACTTTTTCGAGTTGCAGTCATCTTTGCTCGCTGGGCAGTTTGCGGAGTCATGAAGATCTCCA
Source organism: Drosophila fuyamai (assembly GCA_018153365.1). Lineage (NCBI taxonomy): Eukaryota > Metazoa > Arthropoda > Insecta > Diptera > Drosophilidae > Drosophila > Drosophila fuyamai. Next base: position 4,745 of record JAECXW010000494.1, read on the forward strand.
CAAACTACACACACCGGGCGCAGTTTAAAGTATGACCTTGTATGGCCATATTCTTGGCAGTTCGCACATTGTACAGGCCCATTGCGTTTGTGCGGTTCCTCAACTGTAATTCTGCGTTGCAGCAGGAACTGGAGATTGTAAATGGGGTGCACTTCGTATTTCTTTAGGGGGCTTATTTTCTGGTTCGAGCTCAACCTTAAAGAGTGGCTGCGGCTTTCTATCCCTGTTAAGGATGTTGAAGACTGTCTTAGCGTTAAATCCTTTCTCTTGAAGCGCCTTTGTTATCTCAGCAGGCGTTACGTCGGACTCTATGCCCTTAAGTACGACTTGCAGGCCTTTGCTACTTTTTAGCTGATACGTATAAAAGTTCTTTTTATTCTCGAAAAGATATTTCGATAATACTCTGTAATTATCTTCAGACTTCATTTGAATCTTTGTTTCTTGGATGTTGCCCTTTACTAGAGGTATTATGTGGAAGTTATCCTTTTCAATAAGCACGATAATTTTGTTGACAAGAACATTGGAACTTTTATCTCGAATATAAATAGGCGGAGGTTTTGGCTTCCTTTTCTCGACTTCAGTGGATTCGGCCGCCTCAACGTCATAGGCGTCTTCCAAGATTTTAAATCGGTTTGAGTTCATGGGCGTTTCTATTCCAGCTAGGCTAGCATTGTTACGGGTTATTTTGCGTTGAGAATTTAGAATTACCAGTCTGCACGGCCGGCTTAGCACATTCATTGGTTTTGTTCTGTTTTTCGGGCAGCGCAGCGGCAGACGTATTAATATTTGCGCTGCTAGCTGATGATGTCATTAAATGCGCAGTCGATACGGTTGCAGTTGTTGTTGTAGTTACAGTTGACGTAGTTGAAAAGTTGACGTTGTTGAAGAAATTGCGGTGCTAGTTACTGCTGATGAGCTTAGGTTATTGCATACCTGCATTGGAGCACTTTCAGCGCTCTTTGGCCGCAGAGACGTCGATGGTAGCGAGGGGGAGCAAGAACGCGCTCTCTCGCTCGCTACGTTTAAGAACTCGGTCAAGTTGGGGGTAATTGCCGCGCTTGATCAGAGCTTGCATTATTTTCGGTTGCTTTAAAAGAGAAGTACGCGTTATTTCTTTGTACTGAGAGCCGTCTCTGGTCTTGCTCACGTTGACGTTGTGTGCAAACGTCGTTCAGACTCATTGTATTCGTGGTAAAGTTAATTAGAGTTTTAAGTGTTAAGTTTTATATTAATTAAATGACCAATCAATATAAACATTCGCGATTTCATCGCAGAAAGCGTCTTTTCGCGTTATAGTAGATTTATTAAAAAGGTCACTGCACTTTTGTGATTTTATTGAATACTTTTTCCCGGAGCACAATAAATACACGTCTGCATGCGACGACGGTTCAGCGACGATTCTGCGTACATAAGTACCCAAAAATGACTTATAATTGGGTGGAGATCGTTAATAAATAATGTGAAAAGTAATGGACCCAGATGGCTCCCTTTTGGGACATCAGAGGTAACACGGAGAATTTCAGAAATTGAATTTTTAAAAAGGACCCTTTGTGACCTGCCATGAAATCCATTCAAGCAGATCTACCGGAAAACCTAATAACCAGGTATATTAAAAGTTTTTGAATAAGAATCAAGTGATTTACAGAGTCAAATGCTACGTTTAATAAATCCGTGTTAACACGGAGAAATTATTAATCTACAAAGGTGCTGCAAATGAGGATTAATGCTTTTTTCAAAAAGCTTAGAATAGCTGACAACTTAGAAATACCTCTGTAGTTACTAGCTTATAACTTGTTACCTTTTTTGAAAAGAGGAATAACAAATTCCAAATATTTGGAAATTGGGAAGTTTCTAGAGATAAGGTAAACAACTTGTGAAGAGGTTTGCACATGGCCTTAGCGCAATACCTAAGCACACACCCAGGAATACCATCAGGCCCTGGCGAATAAACAGGATTAATACGAAAAATATCCAAAAGAAGAGAGCTTTCTGTAAAAGTGGGACAGAATATGAGGTTTGACTTGCATATGGTGTAAGAAAAAGGCTGTGATGAATAATCTGAAGTAGAGTAAGGTCCTGAGAGAGCTGGACCTTACAACGGTTTAAGTAACTATTATAAGCACTTAATCCAAGTAACTCCCGGTATATTAAAATCACCTAGAACTACCAACTGATCCCTATCGGAAAGCTTATTTGCAACAGACTTAATAACAGAAAGGTGATTTAAATAATCAGGAAGTTCAGACAACAGCGGAATATATAAGCAAGTTATTTATATAGAGCTACCAGGAAGCGATAACTTTACACAAATAAATTCAATGGTATTATAAGTCCTCAGACGGGAGATTTGAATCAACTCCAATTAAAACTCCACCTAAGGGACGGTCATACCTATATATTGTGTACTTACCTGGAAAAACTTCGGAGCTAAGGACCTCCGGCTTTAACCAGGTTTCTGTAAACAAAATAATATGAGATGCAAAGGAAAGGCTATCGGAATTCAATTTAGTGAGTTTTCGTCGCAAACCTCTTGCATTCTGATAGGAAAGAAGGGGGAAATTGGTACACTGGTTTGGCTCGACTAGGAAGTTTTACTCCCAAGGGCCTCTTCTTCTTTATCTTAGCCGGATAATAAGGTTGTAAAAGAACATATGGCTTCAAAAAGCTCGTTAGGGACAGTTATCTTGAAAGATGAAATGTCTCTAGCATAAGAAAACTTAAACTTTCCCACCTTTACACTATTACAATCAGCTTTAGATGTGTCTTGTATATAAGACAATGCATCAGAAGATGTTTGATCAGGGGAAAGCCGAGAAACGAAAATTTGTTTCTTTACCATTGAAAGGGATTTTGGTGGAGCAGACAATGTTTCTGCAAAACCAACTTGAGCCGGTTGTCCGGACTCAGTAGTCCCTTGTGGTGGTGAAGCTTCATTTTGAGAGATAGGTGGATCCACTAATTGTGAAACCACTTCGGACAAATCGGAATTCTTAGAAGTCCCTGGTTGCATGCATTCTGTTACAGATTGTTCGGATACCGAATCTTTTTCAGCTGCTGATCTTAGCATCATTTGAGGGCTTGCTGCAATCAGCTGCTGATCCGCCGGAATGCTCTGTTGTTCTTTTGATTTCGGTTGCGGGGTGTTCCGCTTTTGCTGCTTACCACCAGCGGCCTTTTTGCGCTTAGGGGACTCTTCTAATAGCTTACGACTATTAAACTGCGAATCCAGCGCAGAGAGGAAATATTCAGCTCGGCGTAAACTATCTCTAGCAACTCCGAAACAGCTAATCAGCCCCATCAGGCCGCCTTTAGTTTGGCGCATGAACGATTTTATCTCGTTCGCAACCTCGACACAAGCATCACAACATATCTGCCCCGAAAGGGCCCGAAAGGTCATTACTTGTCCGGCCAGTAAAACTGGCGCACTTGGTGTGCACCATATTTTCACACAGCCAGCAAGTCATATTAGACTGGTAAGCCCTGATTACGAGGCTGCATTTTTTGCAGAAGCAGACTAAATTATTATTATTCATTTTATCTATTGGAACCACTGTACGAAGAAAACGAACTGAAATTTACAAGCCAGCAGTTATAGGTACCGCAAGAGCGCAGATACTGCACGCTCAGAACTTTTCAAACCAAAGAGAGCGAAAGAGTGCATGCAAAAGCAACACTAAAAACCGCACTACGACTTACGACGATCCACGCACAAAAGAGAAACGGCGGGGTTACAAGAACAGAAAACACAGAACAGAATTATGAAATTAAAACAAATTTTTAGTATTGTTACACAAGTGCACAAAGATTTATAGTTCACTCGCGAGGCGAACGGAATTTAAATGTATGTTTAAATAACCGGAAGAAAATGAAAATAGTTTTAAGAAACGAAACAAAAATACAAAATCGGAGCGCAGAAAAAAAACACGACCGTTCACTTTGAAAGTCAAAGACGTCGTTTTGATCCTATTGTATAGGATATAGACGTCCGATCGGGGCGATTTTTTTGGACGAGTGTTTCAGATCGCTAGATTTTAAACTAAGCTCGCAAACGATATTGAAACGACTCCCCTATTGATCGTGATCAAGAAACGTCTCCTTCACTGTGTTACAAACTTCTGACCAAAATTATAATACTCTCTGCAAGGGTATAAAAAGTACGGGGAACGAAATAAATTAAAACCAAGACACAAAAAACAGGTAGTTAAAGAAAACTAAGCTAATAAAGTAAAAATAAATAATAGAAATATAATTATCCACAAAGATAATATTAAGTATTAAACAAGAGAGAACGCTATAGTCGAGTGCCTCGACTATTAGATACCCGTTACACTGCTAAACAACTTAATATAAATATGCCTTCTTGTATGTGTTTCGCCGCTCGAATTAGCTCCTGATTTTTATGTTAAAATCGGTACCCATGGAACACCACGTGGAGGCCGTTGATTTGCAACGGGGTCTTTCAAACCAAAATAAAATTTGGGCACCTACGAGTCGACTTGAGTTGCCAAACTTTATTCAAGTTTGGACTCTCCATGTTCCCCAAAATTTTGTTTATCCGTAACATACGGAAGGCATACTTATGTACTTACTACTAATATTACTATAACTTTTTTGACCTTACTAATTAGTTTTTTTTTGTGTTTTTGAGTTTTTTTTTTTTTTGTTTAATTTAACGTTGACTCTGTTGAGCACTTTAACCAGCTGTTCCAAAGTCCTCCGTTAGATAGCGCTATTGTATTGCGCCATCTACCCCAAGACATTGGTACCACGGGCCATGTAAGGCGGAAATGTAGGAGCTAGCCAGGCTTAAGCGTTTAATGGGTTTTTGGGCGTTAGAGTGGGCGTGGCAAACATTTATTATGCCAATCGATAGGTATTGACGAAACAAATACATATAAATTAAAATTTTCATAAGAGCATCAAAACTGTGGCCACAGCTTGTGGCTTGTGGGCGTCAGACAGGGAGTGGCACCATTTTGAAACAAACTTGCGCTGCGTAGGAACTCCTAAAATCTACATACAAAATGCCAATCTTCTAGCTTTTATAGTTTCCGAGATCTTAGCGTTCATACGGACAGACAGACAGACGGACAGACAGACAGTCGGACAGACGGACATGGCTAGATCGACTCGGCTAGTGATCCTGAACAAGAATATATATACTTTATAGGGTCGGAAACGCTTCCTTCTACCTGTTGCATATTTTTGCACGAATACACTATACCCTTTTACTCTACGAGTAACGGGTATAAAAATTGTTAACTTACAAATAACGAATACTATAATATATATAGTTTTGATAATCGCATCAACTAACTCGGAGATAATCGACTATTCAAACCACGACTTTTACATCTACAAAGACAACAAGGACATCCTGACTTATGATTCATACACAGAACTTTTTCATATCACTAACATAAGCTTTTACAAAGAAATTATTAAGGAAGAATTAAAAAGCTTAGAAGAATTCAGAAATGATCAGTTCCACTCGGATTTGACTTACAACCTAAAAACCATCGACTTAACTTTATCACAATTTACTCCATCAAAAAAAGAAGCATTAACGAATTAGGCACCATTTACAAATGGATAGCTGGAACCCCGGACCATGATGATTTTACAACAATTTAAGACAAAATTAACGATCTAATTGAAAATATTAATAACCAGCAGATAATAAATTCAGAATTGTTTGACGAAGTTAAGAAATTATCTCCCACATTAAGTTCAGTTTTCACCCATCAAGAAATACCTTTAAGAAATCACCGCTTACCCCTAATTACTTTTGATTTACAAATGCATGCATTCTTAACACTCATAAAAAAATCGCAACTTCCTAACTTTAAAAACACCAAAGTTATGACATTTCCAATCGTAACGAGTAACAAGTAAGAATGCATCATATGAATAATTTTGGAGAATATAATTTACAGAATATTCTGCATTCTAAACACTCATAAAAAATCCCAACTTCCTAACTTTAAAAACACCAAATGTCATAACTTCCAATCGTTCAGTTATATGGCAACTATAGGATATAGTCGGCCGCTCCTTATGAAATTTGGTAGGTCGGATTGATTGGCCAAAAATAAAACCCACAGAAAATCCCAACTTTCCGATTAATCAGTTATATGGCGGCTATATTATATAGTCTTCCGATCCTTATGAAATTGGGTACGTCGGATTGATTGGCCAAATATAAAACCCGTTGAAAATCCCACTTTCCTAACTTTACAAACACCAAAGTTATAGCATTTCCGATCAATCAGTTATATGGCAGGATATAGTCGGCCGATCCCGGCCGTTCCGACTTATATACTGCGAGCAAAGGAAAGAAGGGTGTGTACAAAGTTTCAATTCGATATCTTTAAAACTGAGAGACTAGTTCGCGTAGGAACAGACAGACGGACAGACGGACATGCTTATATTAACTCAGGAGATGATCCTGATCAAGAATATATATACTTTATAGGGTCGGAGATGTCTCCTTCACTGCGTTGCACTTTTTTTTCGCAGCTAGAAGAGCTGGATTGTCTAAGGTATGTTGACTAGAGATTGGGGAGCTAGTAGAATTACAATGGACGTGGCTTTCCAGCTAAGCATGGAGTCGCTTGAGTTTTTCTCTTCGTTTTTTTTTTTAAGAGAGTTCTTAACCACTTTGTAAAAAGGGTTGTTGATGAACGGAATGCATCCACAATTTGAATTCAAAATATTATACTTGTGCCATGCAAAATAGTATTTTTGCCCTTTTTTAGTATTTTAGGTATTTTTTGTATCACTATGAGATTTTTTGGTTTTTTATGTATGTATAAGTAAGACGACTACAGCGGAACATGTGGGTTCAATAAAGCTTAAGATACAGTCCACTCAAATCGGAAATAAACCGTGTTTATTCTTCACCTAATATTTGGTCATTCGAGCCAGATCGAGCAATTGATTAACATGGATCAATTAAAGCTTTTGAAGGCAGCAAGAAGCCGTGCGAAGGCAAGTATTACGCGCTTGCTAACGGCGTCACAAGATCCACGTGCGGGATCAAACTGGGAAATTGATGAAATCACAGTCTCATTGGAAAGGCTCAACAACGTTTGGAAGGAGTTTGAGACCATTAGCGATCAAATGGCCCTTTATGAAGAAAATGAGGGGTATGTCGATCCAGCCATCGACAACGAGAGATACGAGGATAAGTACTTGCAAGCAAACACATTGTTTCACACCATCAAACGGCGCTGTCAATCATCTAATGAGAGCGACAGAGAAGGCAGCGGCGGTAGGCAATCTGGCAACCTTGGCGATGACGCATCAAGTTCATCTGGATGGGGAAACGAAAGCCTGGCTCGTTTTCTACAACAACAACAGGAACTGAATGAGCGTTTAGCTGAGCAACAATCAACGTTTTTGAGGGCAAACTCGGCAGCAAATGTAATGCACAACGAACTGCCAAAAATTCACATCAAAGTGTTCACTGGTGACTACAAGGAGTGGCCAGCCTTTAAAAACATCTTCGAGAGTACGATCCATAGCAAGCAGCATTTGACAGCAATTCAAAAGTTCCACTACTTAAAAACGTATATTACGGGAGAAGCATCTGATTTGATTCGTCATATGCCAATAACGGATGCTGCGTACGAGGCTGCTTGGAGTTGCCTAATTGATCGATACAACAGACCACGTCACATTGTCAACACTCTGCTGGAAACGTTTGTGAATCTCCCTTCGACATCCAAGGCAGACGTTACAGTTCTGCGCAAGGTGACCGACGGAGCCACGGAGATTGTACGAGGATTGGATGCAGCAGGGCAAACTAACAGGGACTGCTGGATCATACACTTCATTCTGGCCAAGATCGACGCTGAAACTCGACGCAAATGGATTGAGGGAAGCCGGGAACTTGAATCTCCGTCTGTGAATGATTTACTCAAGTTTTTAGACCGACGCTGCGAGGAATTCGAGCTCAGCAAAAGTGACTCGGACATCGACTTCAAGGGTGGCCCACAACCAAGCAAAGCAAAGCGTTCGTCACACGCTTTAGTATCGATGGAAGAAAATGCTTGTGCGAAATGTAACTCCAAGGAGCACAAAATCTACGGTTGCCCAAAGTTTGCTGAAGCATCCATCGAGCAGAGACGCACATTTGTTAAGGCAAAATCATTGTGTTTCAACTGCCTTAAGCATGGGCATGTATCACGCAAGTGTGAATCCAAATTTACATGCAGGTTTTGCCATAATCGCCACCACTCTCTCCTACATGTAGATATTTCTGGATCGCAAGCTGCTGTGACCACGACACAGCCACACACTGATGAAAAGCACATCTCAAGCGCTCCCGAAGAGGCTGCGGGGACCATCAGCCATATTGCTCGTGCGCAAGTGGCTCCCACAGTTGAGTCCTTGTGCAACGGATCAACAACGGCTACACGGCCCCAAGGGCTAAGGAAAAGTGCATTGCCAACAGCTCTGGTGTTTGTTAAAAACGCACAAGGATCGCACACTACATGTCGGGTACTTTTGGACAGTGGTTCGGAACTGTCGTACATCTCAGAGAGGTGCGTACAGGCACTTGGTCTGTCACGCTCGCCCTCACGCATTTTGGTGTCTGGAATTTCATCGATCAAGGCAGAGACAACTAGAGGCTGCAGCACACTGGACATGCAGTCAAGGATCTCCGATCATACAATGAAGGTACGTGCACACGTACTCAGCAAAATTACCTCCACGTTAGCAAGACACGATATCGACGCCTCAGCACTCAAGGTATTCGCTGGCTTTGAGCTTGCGGATTCTAACTATCAATCGTTGGCGCCAGTCGATATTCTCTTGGGCAGTGATTACGTTTGGACCGTGTTCACCGGTCAAAAGATGTTCGACGTTCAGGGCAACATCATCGCCATTTCGACCATTTTTGGATGGGTCATAACATCTATCATCACTACCGGCTATTCATCCACAACAACAATGCACACGGCTATTGACATTGACTCAACTCTTCGGCGCTTTTGGGAGCTGGAGGATGTCAACCAGGAATTCCATGGAAAACCAGAGGACGACGAAGTTGAACAGCACTTTGTGAAAACACATTCTCGGGACTCAAAGGGGCGTTACATCGTCGAACTTCCTTTCAAAAACTCCAACGAACAGTTTTCGGATACATTACAAGGAGCACTTGCAAGATTCAGGGGTGTAGAACGCCGCCTAAAGAAGGACCCCGATCTGCACTCACAGTACGTACAATTTATGCGTGAGTACCTACAGTTAGGTCACATGCGGGAATTATCACCAGGAGACATTGAAAAAGGGCCAAATTTTTACTTGCCTCATCATCCGGTAATTACCCAAAAGCTAAGGGTAGTATTTGACGGCTCATTCAAGGATACGTATGGAAAATCCTTAAACGATGCTCTACACATTGGACCCAGCATTCTTCGAAACCTCTTCTTGATTTGTATGCGTTTCAGAATGTACAAGTTCGTCTTTTCAGCAGATATTGTCAAAATGTATCGACAAATCTTTGTGGCTGCCAACCATTGTTGCTATCAGCGTATTGTTTGGAGAGAAGACGAAAGCACACCTATCAAGCACTATGAGCTTTCCACGGTAACATACGGCACGTCTAGTGCACCATTCTTGGCAGTGAGAGTCCTGGATCAGTTAGCTCACGACCACCAACACGAGTTTCCCACAGCTGCAAGGATCTTGAAGGAGCAATTTTATGTGGACGACGTACTGACAGGAGCACACACAGAAGAAGAGCTAATTCGCAATCAAAAAGAGCTGATCCAATTAATGAAATGTGCAGGCATGGAACTTGGCAAATGGGTTTCCAATTCATCACGTATCACTGACCGAGCTACTTCTACAACCGAGGTACAAGACAAAGGATCCAATCCTACAGCAAAGGTTCTTGGCATTCATTGGAATCCAGAAGAGGATACGTTATCCTACAAAGTTTGCCTTACACCAAACCCGGACAACACCAAACGCCAAGTGCTTTCTGACGTGGCACGCATCTTTGACCCGCTGGGTATTCTGTCGCCAGTGGTGGTGCAGCTTAAAATTTTGTTTCAAGAATTGTGGTTACTGGATCTCGGCTGGGACACGGAGCTTCCTCCAAAAATTACTGACTGGTGGAACAAATGCCGTAACGACTTATACATACTTCAAGAACTACGCCTGCCACGATTTGTAGAAAACAATGGGGATCACATCGAACTGCATGGATTCTCAGATGCCTCCATCAAGGCATATTCCGCAGTCATCTACAGCAGAGTGGTACGAGCAGATGGCACCGTATCTGTTTCACTCATAGCGGGAAAAACCAGAGTAGCTCCGCTGAAGCAGCAATCCTTACCGCGTCTCGAGCTCTGTGGCGCTTTGCTACTCAGCAGACTAATATTATCAGTCAAGGATTCTCTGCAACACAAGAACATCAAAATACACGCATGGTGTGATTCAACCATAGTTTTGGCTTGGCTCTCACATCCACCATCGAAGCTCAAAACATTTGTAGCAAACAGGTCTTCAGAAATACTCGACGCGTTGCCGCGCAGTTCATGGCATCATGTAAACACAAAGGAGAATCCGGCGGACTGCGCCACACGAGGAATGCTTGCTGCAGACCTTCTCCATTTCGACTTATGGTGGATGGGACCTTCATGGCTGCAAGATCCAGAAAAGCTTTCGGTAAAGTTGAGCTGTACAAAGTTCCGTTCTTCCCTTTCAGATAATCCTGGCAAGGAAGAAGTCAAGTCCACCGCATTAACCACTCAGCAAGGCGGCTCATTTTCACCAATCGAAGCGTTGACTCAGCGGGTCTCGTCCTGGACAAAACTGGTTCACGTTGTAGCTTACGCATTACGCTTCATCCAAAGGACCAGGGCCATTAAAACTGTAGCGCTGACAAATGGGGCAAGACTCACCTATGAAGAGATTCAGGCTGCTCGCATTCTTTGCCTGCAAGAGGCTCAGAAATGCTTCATGGAGGATCGTAATCTTCTGGCGGAAAATAAACAACTTCGCAGCCGCTCCCAGTTGATCAAGCTCTCACCGTTTGCCGGCAAGGATGGCCTCCTTCGAGTTGGTGGACGCTTGGGCAACTTACAATTACCAGCTGACGTCAAACATCCTATATTGCTTCCGAAATCGCACCGCATCACAAGGATGATTTTGGAACACGAACACATTGCAAATCTACATCCAGGAGTGTCTGCTTTGTTTGTAATTACGCGTCAAAAATATTGGATTTTCGGCGCGCGTAACCTAATAAGGAACCTGGTACACAACTGCATAAAGTGCTTTCGCCAACGCAATATCACCGAGCACCAATTCATGGCCGATCTACCAGGGATTCGTATAACGGAGGCTCTACCCTTCCAGCACTCAGGCTGCGATTACGCTGGACCATTCATCCTCAAGGAAAGGAGAGGGCGCAATCCCCGAAAAACTAAGGGCTACATATGTCTCTTCGTCTGCCTTGTAACATCCGCCATACATTTGGAACTGGCCACCGATCTTAGCACAGACACATTCCTGGCATGTCTTCGGCGTTTCATGTCCCTTCGAGGAAAATGTTCGCAAATCTTCAGCGACAACGGCACGAATTTTGTTGGTGCCAAACGGGCTCTAGATGAGATGCAGCAACACCTATCTTCGCAGGAGCATCAACACACCGTAACTCAATCGTTGGCTAATGATGGAATTAAGTGGAGTTTCATACCTCCCCATTCGCCACATTGGGGAGGGAAGTGGGAGTCATCAGTACGTTCAGTTAAATTACATCTGAGACGCGTTGTGGGAAAAGCCGTTCTAACCTTTAAACAGATGCAAACTCTGATTGTTCAGATCAGTGCAGTGGTAAACTCAAGACCGTTATGCTACACACCTGACACTGACCTCACCTACTTGTCTCCGGCCCACTTTTTAATTGGCCGCCCATTCACAACAGTTCCAGAGGGTGATCTAACTCATTTGCCGATCAATCGCTTAGACTACTGGCAGCATTTACAATCAATGTACCAGGGCTTTTGGAAGCGCTGGCACCAGGAATATTTAACATCGCTGCAGCAACGTCAAAAGTGGAACAACAAGGAACATAACATCACAGTCGGCAATGTAGTCCTGGTAAAGGACTCAAATCTCCCACCCGCAGCTTGGATTCTCGCCCGTGTATTGGAGGCTCATCATGGACCAGATGGACTTGTACGCGCTGTGAAACTTAAGACGTCTACCGGAGAGATGACGCGACCCATCACCAAGCTAGCTTTGCTGCCTAATTCAGAAACCATGTTTCAGGGTGGCCCGGGATGTTGATGAACGGAATGCATCCACAATTTGAATTCAAAATATTATACTTGTGCCATGCAAAATAGTATTTTTGCCCTTTTTTAGTATTTTAGGTATTTTTTGTATCACTATGAGATTTTTTGGTTTTTTATGTATGTATAAGTAAGACGACTACAGCGGAACATGTGGGTTCAATAAAGCTTAAGATACAGTCCACTCAAATCGGAAATAAACCGTGTTTATTCTTCACCAAGGGTAATGTTCAAAAATATGTTGGGTTGCTATTCTGGTATTATTTTGCAAAACATGGCTGTTTTTTTTTCCATGATGGCTGGGGAAAATTGGTTAAATGATTAGTATCCACTTCATCTTAAATTTGGAAAAGTGTGGGGTATCTAAGCTTCGTCTCATTTCGTGAAAGATTTTCAAGTGTCATGCACTTCTTAATAAAAGAACAGGGCACTCAAGAGAGGTGGCTATGTGATTTGCAGTTAGCACATACTAGTTGATTGCATTTGTGCTCTCTTGGATGCAAAAAGAGAGCATTTGTTGCTGAGCGAAATGGTTAAATCTGAAGCAGCGGAAACATTGGCTAATGGGAATACAGGGACTAACATTAATTTTGGTGTACAAAAAAACAATTTCATTAGGGATTTGAGTACCTTTGCTCTAGAAGTATTAATAAACATTTCTTTATTTTCTCGTTCTCTAGTTTTTACACAAATAATATCATGGATTGGTACTAGGGAGAAAATGTATTCTTTAAGTTCGAAGTCGGAAAACTTAGTTGGGATATTAAAAATAATACCCATTTTAATGATGAATTGTTTAAGAATTTTAGGTTCGTAGCCATTAGGTTTTTTCTTTTTATTTAAGGGCGATAATTTCGTCCTTTTAAAATTGAACGACTCTGAGATACGGCCTTTACCCTTGGCCTCGGAGGAGGCCATTTTTTATTGATCTACAAAGGTGCTGCAAATGAGGATTAATGCTTTTTTCAAAAAGCTTAGAATAGCTGACAACTTAGAAATACCTCTGTAGTTACTGGCTTATAACTTGTTACCTTTTTTGAATAGAGGAATAACAAATGATTCCTTCCAAATATTTGGAAATTGGGAAGTTTCTAGAGATAAGGTAAACAACTTGTGAAGAGGTTTGCACAAGGCCTTAGCGCAATACCTAAGCACACACCCAGGAATACCATCAGGCCCTGGCGAATAAACAGGATTAATACGAAGAATATCCAAAAGAAGAGAGCTTTCTGTAAAAGTGGGACAGAATATGAGGTTTGACTTGCATATGGTGTAAGAAAAAGGCTGTGATGAATAATCTGAAGTAGAGTAAGGTCCTGAGAGAGCTGGATTTTACAACGGTTTAAGTAACTATTATAACACTGAGCATTAAGCACGGTTAATCTTGACCGAGCACTTAAATATCTAGTAAAAACAGATTGAGAACCGGTATTTTTATATTTCCTAAAAAATCTGGACTTTACATTTCTTAAGTGTGTCCACTCTTTGCTAAACCAAGGGGATTTATTGGATATTGACGGATAGTACCACGGAACACAGGAATTAAAAAATGAGTTTATTGCAGTGTAAAAAACATTAACTGCATCGGACATATTATTGCATAAGTAAAGATCAGACCAATTAAAGTCAGAAATAAAATTATTTTGCCTCAGAAGGACTGCCTTGCGAAAACAGTGTATTCGTTTGGATGACTTCTCTTCTATAGCTCTACCCGTATCAAATGAAAGTTCGATTGAAGGCTGATATGGATCTTTAGGTTGCGTGAGTGGTGCTACTCTGGACAGAAACACACCATCAGAATTTGATACAAAACACAAATCAAGTAGGCGACCTAATGAATTTCGAACATGGTTTACTTGAGATAGAGATATGTCAAGCATTAAAATCACCTAGAACTACCAACTGATCCCTATCGGAAAGCTTATTTGCAACAGACTTAATAACAGAAAGGTGATTTAAATAATCAGGAAGTTCAGACAACAGCGGAATATATGAGCAAGTTATTTATATAGAGCTACCAGGAAGCGATAACTTTACACAAATAAATTCAATGGTATTATAAGTCCTCAGACGGGAGATTTGAATCAACTCCAATTAAAACTCCACCTAAGGGACGGTCATACCTATATATTGTGTACTTACCTGGAAAAACTTCGGAGCTAAGGACCTCCGGCTTTAACCAGGTTTCTGTAAACAAAATAATATGAGATGCAAAGGAAAGGCTATCGGAATACAATTTAGTGAGTTTTCTACGCAAACCTCTTGCATTCTGATAGGAAAGAAGGGGGAAATTGGTACACTGGTTTGGCTCGACTAGGAAGTTTTACTCCCAAGGGCCTCTTCTTCTTTATTTTAGCCGGATAATAAGGTTGTAAAAGAACTCGGCCAAAAGTCGCACGAGCATATGGCTTCAAAAAGCTCGTTAGGGACAGTTATCTTGAAAGATGAAATGTCTCTAGCATAAGAAAACTTAAACTTTCCCACCTTTACACTATTACAATCAGCTTTAGATGTGTCTTGTATATAAGACAATGCATCAGAAGATGTTTGATCAGGGGAAAGCCGATAAACGAAAATTTGTTTCTTTAGTGGAACCACTGAAAGGGATTTTGGTGGAGCAGACAATGTTTCTGCAAAACCAACTTGAGCCGGTTGTCCGGACTCAGTAGTCCCTTGTGGTGGTGAAGCTTCATTTTGAGAGATAGGTGGATCCACTAATTGTGAAACCACTACGGACAAATCGGAATTCTTAGAAGTCCCTGGTTGCATGCATTCTGTTACAGATTGTTCGGATACCGAATCTTTTTCAGCTGCTGATCTTAGCATCATTTGAGGGCTTGCTGCAATCAGCTGCTGATCCGCCGGAATGCTCTGTTGTTCTTTTGATTTCGGTTGCGGGGTGTTCCGCTTTTGCTGCTTACCACCAGCGGCCTTTTTGCGCTTAGGGGACTCTTCTAATAGCTTACGACTATTAAACTGCGAATCCAGCGCAGCTCGGCGTAAACTATCTCTAGCAACTCCGAAACAGCTAATCAGCCCCATCAGGCCGCCTTTAGTTTGGCGCATGAACGATTTTATCTCGTTCGCAACCTCGACACAAGCATCACAACATATCTGCCCCGAAAGGGCCCGAAAGGTCATTACTTGTCCGGCCAGTAAAACTGGCGCACTTGGTGTGCACCATATTTTCACACAGCCAGCAAGTCATATTAGACTGGTAAGCCCTGATTACGAGGCTGCATTTTTTGCAGAAGCAGACTAAATTATTATTATTCATTTATCTATTGGAACCACTGTACGAAGAAAACGAACTGAAATTTACAAGACAGCAGTTATAGGTACCGCAAGAGCGCAGATACTGCACGCTCAGAACTTTTCAAACAAAGAGAGCGAAAGAGTGCATGCAAAAGCAACACTAAAAACCGCACTACGACTTACGACGATCCACGCACAAAAGAGAAACGGCGGGGTTACAAGAACAGAAAACACAGAACAGAATTATGAAATTAAAACAAATTTTTAGTATTGTTACACAAGTGCACAAAGATTTATAGTTCACTCGCGAGGCGAACGGAATTTAAATGTATGTTTAAATAACCGGAAGAAAATGAAAATAGTTTTAATAAACGAAACAAAAATACAAAATCGGAGCGCAGAAAAAAAACACGACCGTTCACTTTGAAAGTCAAAGACGTCGTTTTGATCTGATTGTATAGGATATAGACGTCCGATCGGGGCGATTTTTTTGGACGAGTGTTTCAGATCGCTAGATTTTAAACTAAGCTCGCAAACGATATTGAAACGACTCCCCTATTGATCGTGATCAAGAAACGTCTTCTTCACTGTGTTACAAACTTCTGACCAAAATTATAATACCCTCTGCAAGGGTATAAAAAGTACGGGGAACGAAATAAAATAAAACCAAGATACAAAAAACAGGTAGTTAAAGAAAACTAAACTAATAAAGTAAAAAAAAATAATAGAAATATAATTATCCACAAAGATAATATTAAGTATTAAAAAATTTTTAACTTACAAATAACGAATACTATAATATATATAGTTTTGATAATCGCATCAACTAACTCGGAGATAATCGACTATTCAAACCACGACTTTTTCATCTACAAAGACAACAAGGACATCCTGACTTATGATTCATACACAGAACTTTTTCATATCACTAACATAAGCTTTTACAAAGAAATTATTAAGGAAGAATTAAAAAGCTTAGAAGAATTCAGAAATGATCAGTTCCACTCGGATTTGACTTACAACCTAAAAACCATCGACTTAACTTTATCACAATTTACTCCATCAAAAAAAAGAAGCATTAACGAATTAGGCATCATTTACAAATGGATAGCTGGAACCCCGGACCATGATGATTTTACAACAATTTAAGACAAAATTAACGATCTAATTGAAAATATTATTAACCAGCAGATAATAAATTCAGAATTGTTTGACGAAATTAAGAAATTATCTACCACATTAAGTTCAGTTTTTTTCACCCATCAAGAAATACCTTTAAGAAAACTCCGCTTACCCCTAATTACTTTTGATTTACAAATGCATGCATTCTTAACACTCATAAAAAATCACCAAAGTTATGACATTTCCAATCGTAACGAGTAACAAGTAAGAATGCATCATATGAATAATTTTGGAGAATATAATTTACAGAATATTCTGCATTCTTAACACTCATAAAAAATCGCAACTTCCTAACTTTAAAAACACCAAATGTCATATTTTTCAATCGTTCAGTTATATGGCAACTATAGGATATAGTCGGCCGCTCCTTATGAAATTTGGTAGGTCGGATTGATTGGCCAAAAATAAAACCCACAGAAAATCCCAACTTTCCGATTAATCAGTTATATGGCGGCTATATTATATAGTCTTCCGATCCTTATGAAATTGGGTACGTCGGATTGATTGGCCAAATATAAAACCCGTTGAAAATCCCACTTTCCTAACTTTACAAACACCAAAGTTATAGCATTTCCGATCAATCAGTTATATGGCAGGATATAGTCGGCCGATCCCGGCCGTTCCGACTTATATACTGCGAGCAAAGGAAAGAAGGGTGTGTGCAAAGTTTCAATTCGATATCTTTAAAACTGAGAGACTAGTTCGCGTAGGAACAGACAGACGGACAGACGGACATGCTTATATTAACTCAGGAGATGATCCTGATCAAGAATATATATACTTTATAGGGTCGGAGATGTCTCCTTCACTGCGTTGCACTTTTTTTCGCAGCTAGAAGAGCTGGATTGTCTAAGGTATGTTGACTAGAGATTGGGGAGCTAGTAGAATTATAATGGACGTGGCTTTCCAGCTAAGCATGGAGTCGCTTGAGTTTTTCTCTTCGTTTTTTTTTTAAGAGAGTTCTTAACCACTTTGTAAAAAGGGTAATGTTCAAAAATATGTTGGGTTGCTATTCTGGTATTATTTTGCAAAACATGGCTGTTTTTTTTTTCCATGATGGCTGGGGAAAATTGGTTAAATGATTAGTATCCACTTCATCTTAAATTTGGAAAAGTGAGGGGTATCTAAGTTTCGTCTCATTTCGTGAAAGATTTTCAAGTGTCATGCACTTCTTAATAGAAGAACAGGGCACTCAAGAGAGGTGGTGCTCTCTTGGATGCAAAAAGAGAGCATTTGTTGCTTTTTTGTTCAGTTTGCTTACAATGCTGAGCGAAATGGTTAAATCTGAAGCAGCGGAAACATTGGCTAATGGGAATATTTCCATGTCCGTCTAACATTAATTTTTGTGTACAAAAAAACAATTTCATTAGGGATTTGAGTACCTTTGCTCTAGAAGTATTAATAAACATTTCTTTATTTTCTCGTTCTCTAGTTTTTACACAAATAATATCATGGATTGGTACTAGGGAGAAAATGTATTCTTTAAGTTCGAGGTCGGAAAACTTAGTTGGGATATTAAAAATAATACCCATTTTAATGATGAATTGTTTAAGAATTTTAGGTTCGTAGCCATTAGGTTTTTTCTTTTTATTTAAGGGCGATAATTTCGGCCTTTTAAAATTGAATGACTCTGAGATACGGCCTTTACCCTTGGCCTCGGAGGAGGCCATTTTTTATTGATCTACAAAGGTGCTGCAAATGAGGATTAATGTTTTTTTCAAAAAGCTTAGAATAGCTGACAACTTAGAAATACCTCTGTAGTTACTGGCTTATAACTTGTTACCTTTTTTGAAAAGAGGAATAACAAATGATTCCTTCCAAATATTTGGAAATTGGGAAGTTTCTAGAGATAAGGTAAACAACTTGTGAAGAGGTTTGCACAAGGCCTTAGCGCAATACCTAAGCACACACCCAGGAATACCATCAGGCCCTGGCGAATAAACAGGATTAATACGAAGAATATCCAAAAGAAGAGAGCTTTCTGTAAAAGTGGGACAGAATATGAGGTTTGACTTGCATATGGTGTAAGAAAAAGGCTGTGATGAATAATCTGAAGTAGAGTAAGGTCCTGAGAGAGCTGGATTTTACAACGGTTTAAGTAACTATTATAACACTGAGCATTAAGCACGGTTAATCTTGACCGAGCACTTAAATATCTAGTAAAAACAGATTGAGAACCGGTATTTTTATATTTCCTAAAAAATCTGGACTTTACATTTCTTAAGTGTGTCCACTCATTGCTAAACCAAGGGGATTTATTGGATATTGACGGATAGTACCACGGAACACAGGAATTAAAAAATGAGTTTATTGCAGTGTAAAAAACATTAACTGCATCGGACATATTATTGCATAAGTAAAGATCAGACCAATTAAAGTCAGAAATAAAATTATTTTGCCTCAGAAGGACTGCCTTGCGAAAACAGTGTATTCGTTTGGATGACTTCTCTTCTATAGCTCTACCCGTATCAAATGAAAGTTCGATTGAAGGCTGATATGGATCTTTAGGTTGCGTGAGTGGTGCTACTCTGGACAGAAACACTCCTTCAGAATTTGATACAAAACACAAATCAAGTAGGCGACCTAATGAATTTCGAACATGGTTTACTTGAGATAGAGATATGTCAAGCATTAAAATCACCTAGAACTACCAACTGATCCCTATCGGAAAGCTTATTTGCAACAGACTTAATAACAGAAAGGTGATTTAAATAATCAGGAAGTTCAGACAACAGCGGAATATATGAGCAAGTTATTTATATAGAGCTACCAGGAAGCGATAACTTTACACAAATAAATTCAATGGTATTATAAGTCCTCAGACGGGAGATTTGAATCAACTCCAATTAAAACTCCACCTAAGGGACGGTCATACCTATATATTGTGTACTTACCTGGAAAAACTTCGGAGCTAAGGACCTCCGGCTTTAACCAGGTTTCTGTAAACAAAATAATATGAGATGCAAAGGAAAGGCTATCGGAATACAATTTAGTGAGTTTTCTACGCAAACCTCTTGCATTCTGATAGGAAAGAAGGGGGAAATTGGTACACTGGTTTGGCTCGACTAGGAAGTCTTACTCCCAAGGGCCTCTTCTTCTTTATTTTAGCCGGATAATAAGGTTGTAAAAGAACTCGGCCAAAAGTCGCACGAGCATATGGCTTCAAAAAGCTCGTTAGGGACAGTTATCTTGAAAGATGAAATGTCTCTAGCATAAGAAAACTTAACCTTTCCCACCTTTACACTATTACAATCAGCTTTAGATGTGTCTTGTATATAAGACAATGCATCAGAAGATGTTTGATCAGGGGAAAGCCGATAAACGAAAATTTGTTTCTTTAGTGGAACCACTGAAAGGGATTTTGGTGGAGCAGACAATGTTTCTGCAAAACCAACTTGAGCCGGTTGTCCGGACTCAGTAGTCCCTTGTGGTGGTGAAGCTTCATTTTGAGAGATAGGTGGATCCACTAATTGTGAAACCACTACGGACAAATCGGAATTCTTAGAAGTCCCTGGTTGCATGCATTCTGTTACAGATTGTTCGGATACCGAATCTTTTTCAGCTGCTGATCTTAGCATCATTTGAGGGCTTGCTGCAATCAGCTGCTGATCCGCCGGAATGCTCTGTTGTTCTTTTGATTTCGTTTGCGGGGTGTTCCGCTTTTGCTGCTTACCACCAGCGGCCTTTTTGCGCTTAGGGGACTCTTCTAATAGCTTACGACTATTAAACTGCGAATCCAGCGCAGAGAGGAAATATTCAGCTCGGCGTAAACTATCTCTAGCAACTCCGAAACAGCTAATCAGCCCCATCAGGCCGCCTTTAGTTTGGCGCATGAACGATTTTATCTCGTTCGCAACCTCGACACAAGCATCACAACATATCTGCCCCGAAAGGGCCCGAAAGGTCATTACTTGTCCGGCCAGTAAAACTGGCGCACTTGGTGTGCACCATATTTTCACACAGCCAGCAAGTCATATTAGACTGGTAAGCCCTGATTACGAGGCTGCATTTTTTGCAGAAGCAGACTAAATTATTATTATTCATTTTATCTTTTGGAACCACTGTACGAAGAAAACGAACTGAAATTTACAAGCCAGCAGTTATAGGTACCGCAAGAGCGCAGATACTGCACGCTCAGAACTTTTCAAACCAAAGAGAGCGAAAGAGTGCATGCAAAAGCAAAAACCGCACTACGACTTACGACGATCCACGCACAAAAGAGAAACGGCGGGGTTACAAGAACAGAAAACACAGAACAGAATTATGAAATTAAAACAAATTTTTAGTATTGTTACACAAGTGCACAAAGATTTATAGTTCACTCGCGAGGCGAACGGAATTTAAATGTATGTTTAAATAACCGGAAGAAAATGAAAATAGTTTTAATAAACGAAACAAAAATACAAAATCGGAGCGCAGAAAAAAAACACGACCGTTCACTTTAAAAGTCAAAGACGTCGTTTTGATCTGATTGTATAGGATATAGACGTCCGATCGGGGCGATTTTTTTGGACGAGTGTTTCAGATCGCTAGATTTTAAACTAAGCTCGCAAACGATATTAAAACGACTCCCCTATTGATCGTGATCAAGAAACGTCTTCTTCACTGTGTTACAAACTTCTGACCAAAATTATAATACCCTCTGCAAGGGTATAAAAAGTACGGGGAACGAAATAAAATAAAACCAAGATACAAAAAACAGGTAGTTAAAGAAAACTAAGCTAATAGAGTAAAAAAAAATAATAGAAATATAATTATCCACAAAGATAATATTAAGTATTAAAAAATTTTTAACTTACAAATAACGAATACTATAAAATATATAGTTTTGATAATCGCATCAACTAACTCGGAGATAATCGACTATTCAAACCACGACTTTTTCATCTACAAAGACAACAAGGACATCCTGACTTATGATTTATACACAGAACTTTTTCATATCACTAACATAAGCTTTTACAAAGAAATTATTAAGGAAGAATTAAAAAGCTTAGAAGAATTCAGAAATGATCAGTTCCACTCGGATTTGACTTACAACCTAAAAACCATCCACTTAACTTTATCACAATTTACTCCATCAAAAAAAAAGAAGCATTAACGAATTAGGCATCATTTACAAATGGATAGCTGGAACGCCGGACCATGATGATTTTACAACAATTTAAGACAAAATTAACGATCTAATTGAAAATATTATTAACCAGCAGATAATAAATTCAGAATTGTTTGACGAAATTAAGAAATTATCTACCACATTAAGTTCAGTTTTCACCCATCAAGAAATACCTTTAAGAAAACTCCGCTTATCCCTAATTACTTTTGATTTACAAATGCATGCATTCTTAACACTCATAAAAAATCGCAACTTCCTAACTTTAAAAACACCAAAGTTATGACATTTCCAATCGTAACGAGTAACAAGTAAGAATGCATCATATGTATTCTCTAGTTTTTACACAAATAATATCATGGATTGGTACTAGGGAGAAAATGTATTCTTTAAGTTCGAGGTCGGAAAACTTAGTTGGGATATTAAAAATAATACCCATTTTAATGATGAATTGTTTAAGAATTTTAGGTTCGTAGCCATTAGGTTTTTTCTTTTTATTTAAGGGCGATAATTTCGGCCTTTTAAAATTGAACGACTCTGAGATACGGCCTTTACCCTTGGCCTCGGAGGAGGCCATTTTCTTTTGGGGTAATTTTAGGCGTATTTTATTATACCCGTTACTCGTAGAGTAAAAGGGTATATTGTATTCGTGCAAAAGTATGTAACAGGTAGAAGGAAGCGTTTCCGACCCTATAAAGTATATATATTCTTGTTCAGGATCACTACCCGAGTCGATCTAGCCATGTCCGTCTGTCCGTATGTCCGTCTGTCTGTCTGTCTGTCCGTCTGTCTGTCCGTATGAACGCTGAGATCTCGGGAACTATAAAAGCTAGAAGATTGGCATTTTGCATGTAGATTTTAGGAGTTCCTACGCAGCGCAAATGGTGCCACGCCCCCTCTGACGCCCACAAGCCAAAAACTGTGGCCACAGTTTTGATGCTATTTTGAAAATTTTAATTGGCCCAATAAAAGTTTGCCACGCCCACTCTAACGCCCAAAAACCCATTAAACGCTTAGGCCTGGCTAGCGCCTACATTTCCGCCTTTCATGGCCCGTGGTACCAATAGCGCCATCTAACGGATGACTTTGGAACAGCTGGCCAAAGTGCTCAACATAGTCAACGTTAATTCTCGATAAGGATTTCTATTAAAGGAAATTGCGATGGTTTTCATTTGTCAATACCGAACTATATCCCAAGAACTATGCAAATCAAATCAAGTTAGCCAAATTGGAGGTCTGAGTCAAACAAGGGCGTATGTGTGTATGTATGTAAGCATATACATATGTATTTACATTGTACACAGTTGCAATTGCCCGGCAAAGATAATACAAGAAGACATATTTATATTAAGTTGTTTAGCTGAGTATCTAATAGTCCAGGCACTCGACTATAGCGTTCTCTCTTGTTTTTATTTTGTGACACTTACAAATTATTAATATTAATAATTAGTAATATAACAAATATATTTTGTTATATTTTTGTTTTGAAAAAAACAAAATTTTTAAAATAATTTTCATCAGACCTTTACACTATTACAATCAGCTTTAGATGTGTCTTGTATATAAGACAATGCATCAGAAGATTTTTGATCAGGGGAAAGCCGAGAAACGAAAATTTGTTTCTTTAGTGGAACCACTGAAAGGGATTTTGGTGGAGCAGACAATGTTTCTGCAAAACCAACTTGAGCCGGTTGTCCGGACTCAGTAGTCCCTTGTGGTGGTGAAGCTTCATTTTGAGAGATAGGTGGATCCATTAATTGTGAAACCACTACGGACAAATCGGAATTCTTAGAAGTCCCTGGTTGCATGCATTCTGTTACGGATTGTTCGGATACCGAATCTTTTTCAGCTGCTGATCTTAGCATCATTTGAGGGCTTGCTGCAATCAGCTGCTGATCCGCCGGAATGCTCTGTTGTTCTTTTGATTTCGGTTGCGGGGTGTTCCGCTTTTGCTGCTTACCACCAGCGGCCTTTTTGCGCTTAGGGGACTCTTCTAATAGCTTACGACTATTAAACTGCGAATCCAGCGCAGAGAGGAAATATTCAGCTCGGCGTAAACTATCTCTAGCAACTCCGAAACAGCTAATCAGCCCCATCAGGCCGCCTTTAGTTTGGCGCATGAACGATTTTATCTCGTTCGCAACCTCGACACAAGCATCACAACATATCTGCCCCGAAAGGGCCCGAAAGGTCATTACTTGTCCGGCCAGTAAAACTGGCGCACTTGGTGTGCACCATATTTTCACACAGCCAGCAAGTCATATTAGACTGGTAAGCCCTGATTACGAGGCTGCATTTTTGCAGAAGCAGACTAAATTATTATTATTCATTTTATCTATTGGAACCACTGTACGAAGAAAACGAACTGAAATTTACAAGCCAGCAGTTATAGGTACCGCAAGAGCGCAGATACTGCACGCTCAGAACTTTTCAAACCAAAGAGAGCGAAAGAGCGGGAGCGTGAATTAGTTAAAGTGCATGCAAAAGCAACACTAAAAACCGCACTACGACTTACGACGATCCACGCACAAAAGAGAAACGGCGGGGTTACAAGAACAGAAAACACAGAACAGAATTATGAAATTAAAACAAATTTTTAGTATTGTTACACAAGTGCACAAAGATTTATAGTTCACTCGCGAGGCGAACGGAATTTAAATGTATGTTTAAATAACCGGAAGAAAATGAAAATAGTTTTAATAAACGAATCAAAAATACAAAATCGGAGCGCAGAAAAAAAACACGACCGTTCACTTTGAAAGTCAAAGACGTCGTTTTGATCTGATTGTATAGGATATAGACATCCGATCGGGGCGATTTTTTTGGACGAGTGTTTCAGATCGCTAGATTTTAAACTAAGCTCGCAAACGATATTGAAACGACTCCCCTATTGATCGTGATCAAGAAACGTCTTCTTCACTGTGTTACAAACTTCTGACCAAAATTATAATACCCTCTGCAAGGGTATAAAAAGTACGGGGAACGAAATAAAATAAAACCAAGATACAAAAAACAGGTAGTTAAAGAAAACTAAGCTAATAAAGTAAAAAAAAAATAATAGAAATATAATTATCCACAAAGATAATATTAAGTATTAAAAAATGTTTAACTTACAAATAACGAATACTATAATATATATAGTTTTGATAATCGCATCAACTAACTCGGAGATAATCGACTATTCAAACCACGACTTTTTCATCTACAAAGACAACAAGGACATCCTGACTTATGATTCATACACAGAACTTTTTCATATCACTAACATAAGCTTTTACAAAGAAATTATTAAGGAAGAATTAAAAAGCTTAGAAGAATTCAGAAATGATCAGTTCCACTCGGATTTGACTTACAACCTAAAAACCATCGACTTAACTTTATCACAATTTACTCCATCAAAAAAAAGAAGCATTAACGAATTAGGCATCATTTACAAATGGATAGCTGGAACCCCGGACCATGATGATTTTACAACAATTTAAGACAAAATTAACGATCTAATTGAAAATATTAACCAGCAGATAATAAATTCAGAATTGTTTGACGAAATTAAGAAATTATCTACCACATTAAGTTCAGTTTTCACCCATCAAGAAATACCTTTAAGAAAACTCCGCTTACCCCTAATTACTTTTGATTTACAAATGCATGCATTCTTAACACTCATAAAAAATCGCAACTTCCTAACTTTAAAAACACCAAAGTTATGACATTTCCAATCGTAACGAGTAACAAGTAAGAATGCATCATATGAATAATTTTGGAGAATATAATTTACAGAATATTCTGCATTCTTAACACTCATAAAAAATCGCAACTTCCTAACTTTAAAAACACCAAATGTCATATTTTCCAATCGTTCAGTTATATGGCAACTATAGGATATAGTCGGCCGCTCCTTATGAAATTTGGTAGGTCGGATTGATTGGCCAAAAATAAAACCCACAGAAAATCCCAACTTTCCGATTAATCAGTTATATGGCGGCTATATTATATAGTCTTCCGATCCTTATGAAATTGGGTACGTCGGATTGATTGGCCAAATATAAAACCCGTTGAAAATCCCACTTTCCTAACTTTACAAACACCAAAGTTATAGCATTTCCGATCAATCAGTTATATGGCAGGATATAGTCGGCCGATCCCGGCCGTTCCGACTTATATACTGCGAGCAAAGGAAAGAAGGGTGTGTGCAAAGTTTCAATTCGATATCTTTAAAACTGAGAGACTAGTTCGCGTAGGAACAGACAGACGGACAGACGGACATGCTTATATTAACTCAGGAGATGATCCTGATCAAGAATATATATACTTTATAGGGTCGGAGATGTCTCCTTCACTGCGTTGCACTTTATTTTTCGCAGCTAGAAGAGCTGGATTGTCTAAGGTATGTTGACTAGAGATTGGGGAGCTAGTAGAATTATAATGGACGTGGCTTTCCAGCTAAGCATGGAGTCGCTTGAGTTTTTTTTCTCTTTTTTTTTTTAAGAGAGTTCTTAACCACTTTGTAAAAAGGGTAATGTTCAAAAATATGTTGGGTTGCTATTCTGGTATTATTTTGCAAAACATGGCTGTTTTTTTTTTCCATGATGGCTGGGGAAAATTGGTTAAATGATTAGTATCCACTTCATCTTAAATTTGGAAAAGTGAGGGGTATCTAAGCTTCGTCTCATTTCGTGAAAGATTTTCAAGTGTCATGCACTTCTTAATAAAAGAACAGGGCACTCAAGAGAGGGGTGCTATGTGATTTGCAGTTAGCACATACTAGTTGATTGCATTTGTGCTCTCTTGGATGCAAAAAGAGAGCATTTGTTGCTGAGCGAAATGGTTAAATCTGAAGCAGCGGAAACATTGGCTAATGGGAATACAGGGACTAACATTAATTTTGGTGTAAAAAAAACAATTTCATTAGGGATTTGAGTACCTTTGCTCTAGAAGTATTAATAAACATTTCTTTATTTTCTCGTTCTCTAGTTTTTACACAAATAATATCATGGATTGGTACTAGGGAGAAAATGTATTCTTTAAGTTCGAGGTCGGAAAACTTAGTTGGGATATTAAAAATAATACCCATTTTAATGATGAATTGTTTAAGAATTTTAGGTTCGTAGCCATTAGGTTTTTTCTTTTTATTTAAGGGCGATAATTTCGTCCTTTTAAAATTGAACGACTCTGAGATACGGCCTTTACCCTTGGCCTCGGAGGAGGCCATTTTTTATTGATCTACAAAGGTGCTGCAAATGAGGATTAATGCTTTTTTCAAAAAG
Organism: Drosophila fuyamai; assembly: GCA_018153365.1. Taxonomy (NCBI): domain Eukaryota; kingdom Metazoa; phylum Arthropoda; class Insecta; order Diptera; family Drosophilidae; genus Drosophila; species Drosophila fuyamai. The sequence goes on from JAECXW010000494.1 coordinate 31,876, forward strand.
CTTAGAATAGCTGACAACTTAGAAATACCTCTGTAGTTACTGGCTTATAACTTGTTACCTTTTTTGAATAGAGGAATAACAAATGATTCCTTCCAAATATTTGGAAATTGGGAAGTTTCTAGAGATAAGGTAAACAACTTGTGAAGAGGTTTGCACAAGGCCTTAGCGCAATACCTAAGCACACACCCAGGAATACCATCAGGCCCTGGCGAATAAACAGGATTAATACGAAGAATATCCAAAAGAAGAGAGCTTTCTGTAAAAGTGGGACAGAATATGATGTTTGACTTGCATATGGTGTAAGAAAAAGGCTGTGATGAATAATCTGAAGTAGAGTAAGGTCCTGAGAGAGCTGGATTTTACAACGGTTTAAGTAACTATTATAACACTGAGCATTAAGCACGGTTAATCTTGACCGAGCACTTAAATATCTAGTAAAAACAGATTGAGAACCGGTATTTTTATATTTCCTAAAAAATCTGGACTTTACATTTCTTAAGTGTGTCCACTCTTTGCTAAACCAAGGGGATTTATTGGATATTGACGGATAGTACCACGGAACACAGGAATTAAAAAATGAGTTTATTGCAGTGTAAAAAACATTAACTGCATCGGACATATTATTGCATAAGTAAAGATCAGACCAATTAAAGTCAGAAATAAAATTATTTTGCCTCAGAAGGACTGCCTTGCGAAAACAGTGTATTCGTTTGGATGACTTCTCTTCTATAGCTCTACCCGTATCAAATGAAAGTTCGATTGAAGGCTGATATGGATCTTTAGGTTGCGTGAGTGGTGCTACTCTGGACAGAAACACACCATCAGAATTTGATACAAAACACAAATCAAGTAGGCGACCTAATGAATTTCGAACATGGTTTACTTGAGATAGAGATATGTCAAGCATTAAAATCACCTAGAACTACCAACTGATCCCTATCGGAAAGCTTATTTGCAACAGACTTAATAACAGAAAGGTGACTTAAATAATCAGGAAGTTCAGACAACAGCGGAATATATGAGCAAGTTATTTATATAGAGCTAGCAGGAAGCGATAACTTTACACAAATAAATTCAATGGTATTATAAGTCCTCAGACGGGAGATTTGAATCAACTCCAATTAAAACTCCACCTAAGGGACGGTCATACCTATATATTGTGTACTTACCTGGAAAAACTTCGGAGCTAAGGACCTCCGGCTTTAACCAGGTTTCTGTAAACAAAATAATATGAGATGCAAAGGAAAGGCTATCGGAATACAATTTAGTGAGTTTTCTACGCAAACCTCTTGCATTCTGATAGGAAAGAAGGGGGAAATTGGTACACTGGTTTGGCTCGACTAGGAAGTTTTACTCCCAAGGGCCTCTTCTTCTTTATTTTAGCCGGATAATAAGGTTGTAAAAGAACTCGGCCAAAAGTCGCACGAGCATATGGCTTCAAAAAGCTCGTTAGGGACAGTTATCTTGAAAGATGAAATGTCTCTAGCATAAGAAAACTTAAACTTTCCCACCTTTACACTATTACAATCAGCTTTAGATGTGTCTTGTATATAAGACAATGCATCAGAAGATGTTTGATCAGGGGAAAGCCGATAAACGAAAATTTGTTTCTTTAGTGGAACCACTGAAAGGGATTTTGGTGGAGCAGACAATGTTTCTGCAAAACCATCTTGAGCCGGTTGTCCGGACTCAGTAGTCCCTTGTGGTGGTGAAGCTTCATTTTGAGAGATAGGTGGATCCACTAATTGTGAAACCACTACGGACAAATCGGAATTCTTAGAAGTCCCTGGTTGTATGCATTCTGTTACAGATTGTTCGGATACCGAATCTTTTTCAGCTGCTGATCTTAGCATCTTTGAGGGCTTGCTGCAATCAGCTGCTGATCCGCCGGAATGCTCTGTTGTTCTTTTGATTTCGGTTGCGGGGTGTTCCGCTTTTGCTGCTTACCACCAGCGGCCTTTTTGCGCTTAGGGGACTCTTCTAATAGCTTACGACTATTAAACTGCGAATCCAGCGCAGAGAGGAAATATTCAGCTCGGCGTAAACTATCTCTAGCAACTCCGAAACAGCTAATCAGCCCCATCAGGCCGCCTTTAGTTTGGCGCATGAACGATTTTATCTCGTTCGCAACCTCGTCACAAGCATCACAACATATCTGCCCCGAAAGGGCCCGAAAGGTCATTACTTGTCCGGCCAGTAAAACTGGCGCACTTGGTGTGCACCATATTTTCACACAGCCAGCAAGTCATATTAGACTGGTAAGCCCTGATTACGAGGCTGCATTTTTTGCAGAAGCAGACTAAATAATTATTATTCATTTTATCTATTGGAACCACTGTACGAAGAAAACGAACTGAAATTTACAAGCCAGCAGTTATAGGTACCGCAAGAGCGCAGATACTGCACGCTCAGAACTTTTCAAACCAAAGAGAGCGAAAGAGCGGGAGCGTGAATTAGTTAAAGTGCATGCAAAAGCAACACTAAAAACCGCACTACGACTTACGACGATCCACGCACAAAAGAGAAACGGCGGGGTTACAAGAACAAAAAACACAGAACAGAATTATGAAATTAAAACAAATTTTTAGTATTGTTACACAAGTGCACAAAGATTTATAGTTCACTCGCGAGGCGAACGGAATTTAAATGTATGTTTAAATAACCGGAAGAAAATGAAAATAGTTTTAATAAACGAAACAAAAATACAAAATCGGAGCGCAGAAAAAAAACACGACCGTTCACTTTGAAAGTCAAAGACGTCGTTTTGATCTGATTGTATAGGATATAGACATCCGATCGGGGCGATTTTTTTGGACGAGTGTTTCAGATCGCTAGATTTTAAACTAAGCTCGCAAACGATATTGAAACGACTCCCCTATTGATCGTGATCAAGAAACGTCTTCTTCACTGTGTTACAAACTTCTGACCAAAATTATAATACCCTCTGCAAGGGTATAAAAAGTACGGGGAACGAAATAAAATAAAACCAAGATACAAAAAACAGGTAGTTAAAGAAAACTAAGCTAATAAAGTAAAAAAAAATAATAGAAATATAATTATCCACAAAGATAATATTAAGTATTAAAAAATTTTTAACTTACAAATAACGAATACTATAATATATATAGTTTTGATAATCGCATCAACTAACTCGGAGATAATCGACTATTCAAACCACGACTTTTTCATCTACAAAGACAACAAGGACATCCTGACTTATGATTCATACACAGAACTTTTTCATATCACTAACATAAGCTTTTACAAAGAAATTATTAAGGAAGAATTAAAAAGCTTAGAAGAATTCAGAAATGATCAGTTCCACTCGGATTTGACTTACAACCTAAAAACCATCGACTTAACTTTATCACAATTTACTCCATCAAAAAAAAGAAGCATTAACGAATTAGGCATCATTTACAAATGGATAGCTGGAACCTCGGACCATGATGATTTTACAACAATTTAAGACAAAATTAACGATCTAATTGAAAATATTATTAACCAGCAGATAATAAATTCAGAATTGTTTGACGAAATTAAGAAATTATCTACCACATTAAGTTCAGTTTTCACCCATCAAGAAATACCTTTAAGAAAACTCCGCTTACCCCTAATTACTTTTGATTTACAAATGCATGCATTCTTAACACTCATAAAAAATCGCAACTTCCTAACTTTAAAACAAGAGAGAACGCTATAGTCGAGTGCCTCGACTATTAGATACCCGTTACTCAGCTAAACAACTTAATATAAATATGCCCTCTTGTATGTTTTTCGCCGCTCGAGTTAGCTCCCGATTTTTATGTTAAAATCTGTACCCAGGGAACACCTCCAATTTGGCTAACTTGATTTGATTTGCATAGTTCTTGGGATATAGTTCGGTATTGACAAATAAAAGCCATCGCAATTTCCTTTAATAGAAATCCTTATCGAGAATTAACGTTGACTCTGTTGAGCACCTTGGCCAGCTGTTCCAAATTCATCCGTTAGATGGCGCTATTGTATACGCCATGAAAGGCGGAAATGTAGGCGCTAGCCAGACTTAAGTGTTTAATGGGTTTTTGGGCGTTAGAGTGGGCGTGGCAAACTTTTATTTGGCCAATCGATAGGTATTGACGAAACAAATACATATCAAAAAAAATTTTCATAATAGCATCTAAACTGTAGCCACAGCTTGTGGCTTGTGGGCGTCAGAGGGGGCGTGGCACCATTTTGAAACAAACTTGCGCTGCGTAGGAACTCCTAAAATCTACATGCAAAATGCCAATCTTCTAGCTGTTATAGTTTCCGAGATCTCAGCGTTCATACGGACAGACAGACGGACAGACGGACAGACGGACAGACGGACATGGCTAGATCGACTCGGCTAGTGATCCTGAACAAGAATATATATACTTTATATGGTCGGAAACGCTTCCTTCTACCTGTTACATACTTTTGCACGAATATAGTATACCCTTTTACTCTACGAGTAACGGGTTTAAACACCAAAGTTATGACATTTCCAATCGTAACGAGTAACAAGTAAGAATGCATCATATGAATAATTTTGGAGAATATAATTTACAGAATATTCTGCATTCTTAACACTCATAAAAAATCGCAACTTCCTAACTTTAAAAACACCAAATGTCATATTTTCCAATCGTTCAGTTATATGGCAACTATAGGATATAGTCGGCCGCTCCTTATGAAATTTGGTAGGTCGGATTGATTGGCCAAAAATAAAACCCACAGAAAATCCCAACTTTCCGATTAATCAGTTATATGGCGGCTATATTATATAGTCTTCCGATCCTTATGAAATTGGGTACGTCGGATTTATTGGCCAAATATAAAACCCGTTGAAAATCCCACTTTCCTAACTTTACAAACACCAAAGTTATAGCATTTCCGATCAATCAGTTATATGGCAGGATATAGTCGGCCGATCCCGGCCGTTCCGACTTATATACTGCGAGCAAAGGAAAGAAGGGTGTGTGCAAAGTTTCAATTCGATATCTTTAAAACTGAGAGACTAGTTCGCGTAGGAACAGACAGACGGACAGACGGACATGCTTATATTAACTCAGGAGATGATCCTGATCAAGAATATATATACTTTATAGGGTCGGAGATGTCTCCTTCACTGCGTTGCACTTTTTTTCGCAGCTAGAAGAGCTGGATTGTCTAAGGTATGTTGACTAGAGATTGGGGAGCTAGTAGAATTATAATGGACGTGGCTTTCCAGCTAAGCATGGAGTCGCTTGAGTTTTTCTCTTCGTTTTTTTTTTTAAGAGAGTTCTTAACCACTTTGTAAAAAGGGTAATGTTCAAAAATATGTTGGGTTGCTATTCTGGTATTATTTTGCAAAACATGGCTGTTTTTTTTTTCCATGATGGCTGGGGAAAATGGGTTAAATGATTAGTATCCACTTCATCTTAAATTTGGAAAAGTGAGGGGTATCTAAGTTTCGTCTCATTTCGTGAAAGATTTTCAAGTGTCATGCACTTCTTAATAGAAGAACAGGGCACTCAAGAGAGGTGGTGCTCTCTTGGATGCAAAAAGAGAGCATTTGTTGCTTTTTTGTTCAGTTTGCTTACAATGCTGAGCGAAATGGTTAAATCTGAAGCAGCGGAAACATTGGCTAATGGGAATATTTCCATGTCCGTCTAACATTAATTTTTGTGTACAAAAAAACAATTTCATTAGGGATTTGAGTACCTTTGCTCTAGAAGTATTAATAAACATTTCTTTATTTTCTCGTTCTCTAGTTTTTACACAAATAATATCATGGATTGGTACTAGGGAGAAAATGTATTCTTTAAGTTCGAGGTCGGAAAACTTAGTTGGGATATTAAAAATAATACCCATTTTAATGATGAATTGTTTAAGAATTTTAGGTTCGTAGCCATTAGGTTTTTTCTTTTTATTTAAGGGCGATAATTTCGGCCTTTTAAAATTGAACGACTCTGAGATACGGCCTTTACCCTTGGCCTCGGAGGAGGCCATTTTTTATTGATCTACAAGGGTGCTGCAAATGAGGATTAATGCTTTTTTCAAAAAGCTTAGAATAGCTGACAACTTAGAAATACCTCTGTAGTTACTGGCTTATAACTTGTTACCTTTTTTGAAAAGAGGAATAACAAATGATTCCTTCCAAATATTTGGAAATTGGGAAGTTTCTAGAGATAAGGTAAACAACTTGTGCAGAGGTTTGCACAAGGCCTTAGCGCAATACCTAAGCACACACCCAGGAATACCATCAGGCCCTGGCGAATAAACAGGATTAATACGAAGAATATCCAAAAGAAGAGAGCTTTCTGTAAAAGTGGGACAGAATATGAGGTTTGGTGTAAGAAAAAGGCTGTGATGAATAATCTGAAGTAGAGTAAGGTCCTGAGAGAGCTGGATTTTACAACGGTTTAAGTAACTATTATAACACTGAGCATTAAGCACGGTTAATCTTGACCGAGCACTTAAATATCTAGTAAAAACAGATTGAGAACCGGTATTTTTATATTTCCTAAAAAATCTGGACTTTACATTTCTTAAGTGTGTCCACTCTTTGCTAAACCAAGGGGATTTATTGGATATTGACGGATAGTACCACGGAACACAGGAATTAAAAAATGAGTTTATTGCAGTGTAAAAAACATTAACTGCATCGGACATATTATTGCATAAGTAAAGATCAGACCAATTAAAGTCAGAAATAAAATTATTTTGCCTCAGAAGGACTGCCTTGCGAAAACAGTGTATTCGTTTGGATGACTTCTCTTCTATAGCTCTACCCGTATCAAATGAAAGTTCGATTGAAGGCTGATATGGATCTTTAGGTTGCGTGAGTGGTGCTACTCTGGACAGAAACACACCTTCAGAATTTGATACAAAACACAAATCAAGTAGGCGACCTAATGAATTTCGAACATGGTTTACTTGAGATAAAATATGTCAAGCATTAAAATCACCTAGAACTACCAACTGATCCCTATCGGAAAGCTTATTTGCAACAGACTTAATAACAGAAAGGTGATTTAAATAATCAGGAAGTTCAGACAACAGCGGAATATATGAGTAAGTTATTTATATAGAGCTACCAGGAAGCGATAACTTTACACAAATAAATTCAATGGTATTATAAGTCCTCAGACGGGAGATTTGAATCAACTCCAATTAAAACTCCACCTAAGGGACGGTCATACCTATATATTGTGTACTTACCTGGAAAAACTTCGGAGCTAAGGACCTCCGGCTTTAACCAGGTTTCTGTAAACAAAATAATATGAGATGCAAAGGAAAGGCTATCGGAATACAATTTAGTGAGTTTTCTACGCAAACCTCTTGCATTCTGATAGGAAAGAAGGGGGAAATTGGTACACTGGTTTGGCTCGACTAGGAAGTTTTACTCCCAAGGGCCTCTTCTTCTTTATTTTAGCCGGATAATAAGGTTGTAAAAGAACTCGGCCAAAAGTCGCACGAGCATATGGCTTCAAAAAGCTCGTTAGGGACAGTTATCTTGAAAGATGAAATGTCTCTAGCATAAGAAAACTTAAACTTTCCCACCTTTACACTATTACAATCAGCTTTAGATGTGTCTTGTATATAAGACAATGCATCAGAAGATGTTTGATCAGGGGAAAGCCGATAAACGAAAATTTGTTTCTTTAGTGGAACCACTGAAAGGGATTTTGGTGGAGCAGACAATGTTTCTGCAAAACCATCTTGAGCCGGTTGTCCGGACTCAGTAGTCCCTTGTGGTGGTGAAGCTTCATTTTGAGAGATAGGTGGATCCACTAATTGTGAAACCACTACGGACAAATCGGAATTCTTAGAAGTCCCTGGTTGTATGCATTCTGTTACAGATTGTTCGGATACCGAATCTTTTTCAGCTGCTGATCTTAGCATCATTTGAGGGCTTGCTGCAATCAGCTGCTGATCCGCCGGAATGCTCTGTTGTTCTTTTGATTTCGGTTGCGGGGTGTTCCGCTTTTGCTGCTTACCACCAGCGGCCTTTTTGCGCTTAGGGGACTCTTCTAATAGCTTACGACTATTAAACTGCGAATCCAGCGCAGAGAGGAAATATTCAGCTCGGCGTAAACTATCTCTAGCAACTCCGAAACAGCTAATCAGCCCCATCAGGCCGCCTTTAGTTTGGCGCATGAACGATTTTATCTCGTTCGCAACCTCGACACAAGCATCACAACATATCTGCCCCGAAAGGGCCCGAAAGGTCATTACTTGTCCGGCCAGTAAAACTGGCGCACTTGGTGTGCACCATATTTTCACACAGCCAGCAAGTCATATTAGACTGGTAAGCCCTGATTACGAGGCTGCATTTTTTGCAGAAGCAGACTAAATTATTATTATTCATTTTATCTATTGGAACCACTGTACGAAGAAAACGAACTGAAATTTACAAGCCAGCAGTTATAGGTACCGCAAGAGCGCAGATACTGCACGCTCAGAACTTTTCAAACCAAAGAGAGCGAAAGAGTGCATGCAAAAGCAACACTAAAAACCGCACTACGACTTACGACGATCCACGCACAAAAGAGAAACGGCGGGGTTACAAGAACAGAAAACACAGAACAGAATTATGAAATTAAAACAAATTTTTAGTATTGTTACACAAGTGCAAAAAGATTTATAGTTCACTCGCGAGGCGAACGGAATTTAAATGTATGTTTAAATAACCGGAAGAAAATGAAAATAGTTTTAATAAACGAAACAAAAATACAAAATCGGAGCGCAGAAAAAAAACACGACCGTTCACTTTGAAAGTCAAAGACGTCGTTTTGATCTGATTGTATAGGATATAGACGTCCGATCGGGGCGATTTTTTTGGACGAGTGTTTCAGATCGCTAGATTTTAAACTAAGCTCGCAAACGATATTGAAACGACTCCCCTATTGATCGTGATCAAGAAACGTCTTCTTCACTGTGTTACAAACTTCTGACCAAAATTATAATACCCTCTGCAAGGGTATAAAAAGTACGGGGAACGAAATAAAATAAAACCAAGATACAAAAAACAGGTAGTTAAAGAAAACTAAGCTAATAAAGTAAAAAAAAATAATAGAAATATAATTATCCACAAAGATAATATTAAGTATTAAAAAATTTTTAACTTACAAATAACGAATACTATAATATATATAGTTTTGATAATCGCATCAACTAACTCGGAGATAATCGACTATTCAAACCACGACTTTTTCATCTACAAAGACAACAAGGACATCCTGACTTATGATTCATACACAGAACTTTTTCATATCACTAACATAAGCTTTTACAAAGAAATTATTAAGGAAGAATTAAAAAGCTTAGAAGAATTCAGAAATGATCAGTTCCACTCGGATTTGACTTACAACCTAAAAACCATCGACTTAACTTTATCACAATTTACTCCATCAAAAAAAAGAAGCATTAACGAATTAGGCATCATTTACAAATGGATAGCTGGAACCTCGGACCATGATGATTTTACAACAATTTAAGACAAAATTAACGATCTAATTGAAAATATTATTAACCAGCAGATAATAAATTCAGAATTGTTTGACGAAATTAAGAAATTATCTACCACATTAAGTTCAGTTTTCACCCATCAAGAAATACCTTTAAGAAAACTCCGCTTACCCCTAATTACTTTTGATTTACAAATGCATGCATTCTTAACACTCATAAAAAATCGCAACTTCCTAACTTTAAAAACACCAAAGTTATGACATTTCCAATCGTAACGAGTAACAAGTAAGAATGCATCATATGAATAATTTTGGAGAATATAATTTACAGAATATTCTGCATTCTTAACACTCATAAAAAATCGCAACTTCCTAACTTTAAAAACACCAAATGTCATATTTTCCAATCGTTCAGTTATATGGCAACTATAGGATATAGTCGGCCGCTCCTTATGAAATTTGGTAGGTCGGATTGATTGGCCAAAAATAAAACCCACAGAAAATCCCAACTTTCCGATTAATCAGTTATATGGCGGCTATATTATATAGTCTTCCGATCCTTATGAAATTGGGTACGTCGGATTTATTGGCCAAATATAAAACCCGTTGAAAATCCCACTTTCCTAACTTTACAAACACCAAAGTTATAGCATTTCCGATCAATCAGTTATATGGCAGGATATAGTCGGCCGATCCCGGCCGTTCCGACTTATATACTGCGAGCAAAGGAAAGAAGGGTGTGTGCAAAGTTTCAATTCGATATCTTTAAAACTGAGAGACTAGTTCGCGTAGGAACAGACAGACGGACAGACGGACATGCTTATATTAACTCAGGAGATGATCCTGATCAAGAATATATATACTTTATAGGGTCGGAGATGTCTCCTTCACTGCGTTGCACTTTTTTTTTCGCAGCTAGAAGAGCTGGATTGTCTAAGGTATGTTGACTAGAGATTGGGGAGCTAGTAGAATTATAATGGACGTGGCTTTCCAGCTAAGCATGGAGTCGCTTGAGTTTTTCTCTTCGTTTTTTTTTTAAGAGAGTTCTTAACCACTTTGTAAAAAGGGTAATGTTCAAAAATATGTTGGGTTGCTATTTTGGTATTATTTTGCAAAACATGGCTGTTTTTTTTTCCATGATGGCTGGGGAAAATTGGTTAAATGATTAGTATCCACTTCATCTTAAATTTGGAAAAGTGAGGGGCATCTAAGTTTCGTCTCATTTCGTGAAAGATTTTCAAGTGTCATGCACTTCTTAATAGAAGAACAGGGCACTCAAGAGAGGTGGTGCTCTCTTGGATGCAAAAAGAGAGCATTTGTTGCTTTTTTGTTCAGTTTGCTTACAATGCTGAGCGAAATGGTTAAATCTGAAGCAGCGGAAACATTGGCTAATGGGAATATTTCCATGTCCGTCTAACATTAATTTTTGTGTACAAAAAAAAACAATTTCATTAGGGATTTGAGTACCTTTGCTCTAGAAGTATTAATAAACATTTCTTTATTTTCTCGTTCTCTAGTTTTTACACAAATAATATCATGGATTGGTACTAGGGAGAAAATGTATTCTTTAAGTTCGAGGTCGGAAAACTTAGTTGGGATATTAAAAATAATACCCATTTTAATGATGAATTGTTTAAGAATTTTAGGTTCGTAGCCATTAGGTTTTTTCTTTTTATTTAAGGGCGATAATTTCGGCCTTTTAAAATTGAACGACTCTGAGATACGGCCTTTACCCTTGGCCTCGGAGGAGGCCATTTTCTTTTGGGGTAATTTTAGGCGTATTTTATTATACCCGTTACTCGTAGAGTAAAAGGGTATATTGTATTCGTGCAAAAGTATGTAACAGGTAGAAGGAAGCGTTTCCGACCCTATAAAGTATATATATTCTTGTTCAGGATCACTACCCGAGTCGATCTAGCCATGTCCGTCTGTCTGTCTGTCTGTCCGTCTGTCCGTCTGTCTGTCCGTATGAACGCTGAGATCTCGGAAACTATAAAAGCTAGAAGATTGGCATTTTGCATGTAGATTTTAGGAGTTCCTACGCAGCGCAAGTTTATTTCAAAATGGTGCCACGCCCCCTCTGACGCCCACAAGCCAAAAACTGTGGCCACAGTTTTGATGCTATTTTAAAAATTTTAATTGGCCCAATAAAAGTTTGCCACGCCCACTCTAACGCCCAAAAACCCATTAAACGCTTAGGCCTGGCTAGCGCCTACATTTCCGCCTTTCATGGCCCGTGGTACCAATAGCGCCATCTAACGGATGACTTTGGAACAGCTGGCCAAAGTGCTCAACATAGTCAACGTTAATTCTCGATAAGCGTTTCTATTAAAGGAAATTGCGATGGTTTTCATTTGTCAATACCGAACTATATCCCAAGAACTATGCAAATCAAATCAAGTTAGCCAAATTGGAGGTCTGAGTCAAACAAGGGCGTATGTGTGTATGTATGTAAGCATATACATATGTATTTACATTGTACACAGTTGCAATTGCCCGGCAAAGATAATACAAGAAGACATATTTATATTAAGTTGTTTAGCTGAGTAACAGGTATCTAATAGTCCAGGCACTCGACTATAGCGTTCTCTCTTGTTTTTATTTTGTGACACTTACAAATTATTAATATTAATAATTAGTAATATAACAAATATATTTTGTTATATTTTTGTTTTGAAAAAAACAGAAAATTTTTAAAATAATTTTCATCACACCTTTACACTATTACAATCAGCTTTAGATGTGTCTTGTATATAAGACAATGCATCAGAAGATTTTTGATCAGGGGAAAGCCGAGAAACGAAAATTTGTTTCTTTAGTGGAACCACTGAAAGGGATTTTGGTGGAGCAGACAATGTTTCTGCAAAACCAACTTGAGCCGGTTGTCCGGACTCAGTAGTCCCTTGTGGTGGTGAAGCTTCATTTTGAGAGATAGGTGGATCCATTAATTGTGAAACCACTACGGACAAATCGGAATTCTTAGAAGTCCCTGGTTGCATGCATTCTGTTACGGATTGTTCGGATACCGAATCATTTTCAGCTGCTGATCTTAGCATCATTTGAGGGCTTGCTGCAATCAGCTGCTGATCCGCCGGAATGCTCTGTTGTTCTTTTGATTTCGGTTGCGGGGTGTTCCGCTTTTGCTGCTTACCACCAGCGGCCTTTTTGCGCTTAGGGGACTCTTCTAATAGCTTACGACTATTAAACTGCGAATCCAGCGCAGAGAGGAAATATTCAGCTCGGCGTAAACTATCTCTAGCAACTCCGAAACAGCTAATCAGCCCCATCAGGCCGCCTTTAGTTTGGCGCATGAACGATTTTATCTCGTTCGCAACCTCGACACAAGCATCACAACATATCTGCCCCTTTCAAAGGGGCCCGAAAGGTCATTACTTGTCCGGCCAGTAAAACTGGCGCACTTGGTGTGCACCATATTTTCACACAGCCAGCAAGTCATATTAGACTGGTAAGCCCTGATTACGAGGCTGAATTTTTTGCAGAAGCAGACTAAATTATTATTATTCATTTTATCTATTGGAACCACTGTACGAAGAAAACGAACTGAAATTTATAAGCCAGCAGCTATAGGTACCGCAAGAGCGCAGATACTGCACGCTCAGAACTTTTCAAACCAAAGAGAGCGAAAGAGCGGTAGCGTGAATTAGTTAAAGTGCATGCAAAGCAACACTAAAAACCGCACTACGATTTACGACGATCCACGCACAAAAGAGAAACGGCGGGGTTACAAGAACAGAAAACACAGAACAGAATTATGAAATTAAAACAAATTTTTAGTATTGTTACACAAGTGCACAAAGATTTATAGTTCACTCGCGAGGCGAACGGAATTTAAATGTATGTTTGAAAATAGTTTTAATAAACGAAACAAAAATACAATATCGTTCACTTTGAAAGTCAAAGACGTCGTTTTGATCTGATTGTTCCTATGGGAGTTATAGGATATAGACGTCCGATCGGGGCGATTTTCAAACATGTTTTAGGACGAGTGTTTCAGATCGCTAGCTTTTAAACTGAGCTCGCAAACGATATTGAAACGACTCCCCTATTTATCGTGATCAAGAAACGTCTCCTTCACTGTGTTACAAACTTCTGACCAAAATTAAAATTATAAAAAGTACGGGGAACGAAATAAATTAAATATCTTGGTTTTAAAACAGGTTGGTTTAAAAAACAGGTAGTTAAAGAAAACTAAGCTAATAAAGTAAAAATAAATAATAGAAATATAATTATCCACAAAGATAATATTAAGTATTAAAAAATTTTTAACTTACAAATAACGAATACTATAATATATATAGTTTTGATAATCGCATCAACTAACTCGGAGATAATCGACTATTCAAACCACGAACTTTTCATCTACAAAGACAACAAGGACATCCTGACTTATGATTCATACACAGAACATTTTCATATCACTAACATAAGCTTTTACAAAGAAATTATTAAGGAAGAATTAAAAAGCTTAGAAGAATTCAGAAATGATCAGTTCCACTGGGATTTGACTTACAACCTAAAAATCATCGACTTAACTTTATCACAATTTGCTCCATCAAAAAAAGGAAGCATTAACGAATTAGGCGCCATTTACTAATGGATAGCTGGAACCCCGGACCATGATGATTTTACAACAATTTAAGACAAAATTTACGATCTAATTGAAAATAATTATTAGCAACAGATAATAAATTCAGAATTGTTTGGCGAAGTTAAGAAATTATCTACCACATTAAGTTCAGTTTTCACCCATCAAGAAATACCTTTAAGAAAACACCGCTTACCCCTAATTACTTTTGATTTACAAAATTTAATTGACTCCATTACTTTAGCAAAAATCGACGTTTTTAACACAAAACAAGAAAGGAAAGCTAACTTCGGGCGGAGCCAAAGTTGATATACCCTTGCAGAATATTCTGTAAATTATATTCTCGAAAATTATTCATATGATGCATTCTTAACACTCTGTTGCATGCGCTTACACAATGCAGAATCCGATAACGCGAACTTTTTATATTGTGATGGTAGTTCAATGTAAAATAGCGATGGTAGTATTGACAAAGGTCATATGTTCGATAATGTTGCCACTTCTATACACATTTGGTATATTTGTACGAAAACTGGTAGGTGTTACTGCGTTAAGCCTAGTATCCAGATCGGCAAACGATTACGCTAGCGTAAAAACCTTTATCTTTGCAGTGTGACCAAAAGTTTGTGAGTTCATCAGATTTAAGCGTGCTACGGTCGTACTGTCAATCAGCTGGGTTTGTTGACAAGCAGTTAAAATTCAAATATCGTATTTGCGGGAAAGAGCCTTTAAAAGATATTATCAAATACCTTGGCAAGACAAGTCTGCCGCTATACAAAGAAATTAAAAAACAATTCAATTTAAATTTAACAGTTGCTTATTTTAATTTACTGATAATTATTTGCTAATTTAAAGTTCATAGCTGCACTTTTATTGTTTTTCGTAAATTTTTGACATATGAAACATTTTGCTCTGACAAGAGGCACCCCAGAAGTATTAATGTTATTTTGTCCTCACATGTTAACTCCTGCAATCGACTTTTGCGGGTTTTTTGATTTTTTCCCTACATCTTTTAATATGTTCAGTGAGAAGCGCACGCTGAAAGATTAAATTTTTTAATCTTTGCGCTAGGGTTCACCCAAAGCTGATTTCCGCAGACTGGCAACGCTATGGATTTTTCTGGTATTTTTTCGTCGAACAGGAGACCGACGTGAAAAAAAGGCCCGACGAAAAGTGAACGCCAGCTGTTTGCCTCTCGCTCTCTCTCATGACTGGCGTACGGTTTTCGTCGATCAGGATACTAGGCTTTACTAAACTTTCTATCCACAGCTTCTTCAAAAATTGTATTTATTCTGTCTTCATGAAATTTGTGGCAGCTTAAAAAAAAAGCCAACTGCTTTTAAAAATCCAGAATTCCCGCTACCCGCAATTTCCAAATTTTTCTGGCATTTTGACTTTGAAAAAAGCCTGATTTGTCGGGGAAAAAGCTACATTGGCAGCTCTAGTTGCAAAATAAAAAAATCAGATATAAATGGTTTTAATGGCAGACATTCCATCTAGAAATTCGCTTGCTAGTGACGCTTTTATAACAGTTTAAACCGCAATAAGGTAACTAAATAAAAGTGAGACAACCAAAGTGGATCTGGGCAGCAAACAACTAAATCCCGTCGTTACTGTACTGTATTTGCTGCTGCTGTTCACATTTTGGAAGCTGGACAACAGGAAACAACTGCCGAATGTTACTGTTGATGATCACAGCAACATATACAATTTCTTAACAATGCTTCGAGCATGACACAAATAGAAAAGGTTACTTATTTGTAGGGCCACCCTTATTCTTAAGCCCATATAATGTATACAACACAAAAGAGTTTTATCGTTTTTGGAAGGTGTTTTTCTTTTGCACATACAGAGGTTCAAATAAGAAATAAAACTTGTATTTTCTTAAGCAGTATTTATACCCGTTACTCGTAGAGTAAAAGGGTATATTGTATTCGTGCAAAAGTATGTAACAGGTAGAAGGAAGCGTTTCCGACCCTATAAAGTATATATATTCTTGTTCAGGATCACTAGCCGAGTCGATCTAGCCATGTCCGTCTGTCCGTCTGTCCGTCTGTCCGTCCGTATGAACGCTGAGATCTCGGGAACTACAAAAGCTAGAAGATTGGCATTTTGCATGCAGATTTTAGGAGTTCCTACGCAGCGCAAGTTTGTTTCAAAAAGGTGCCACGCCCCCTTTAACGCCCACAATCGCTTATATACGATTTTATTTAAATATAAGTTTAAATATTTCGGAAAAGTAAAAATGCAGTTTTATTGTGTTTATCAATACCTATCGAAATGTAGAAGAAATTTTTCAAATCGGACCATTCATTTAAAAGTTATGCGTGATCAAAGTTTCTATCTCCATCTCCCTCGCACTCCTTTTACCTGAGTAACGGGTATCTGATAGTCGGGGCACCCGACTATAGCGTTCTCTCTTGTCTTAGCACTGCAGTGCTGGGTTGGATAAAACTTCCCCTTCTTTGTAATGAAAATTAAACCTTTTTATACCCTTGCAGAGGATATTATAATTTTGGTCAAAAGTGTGCAACGCAGTGAAGGAGACATCTCCGACCCTATAAAGTATATATATTCTTGATCAGGATCACCTCCTCAGTTGATATAAGCATGTCCGTCTGTCCGTCTGTCTGTTTCTACGCAAACTAGTCTCTCAGTTTTAAAGATATCGAATTGAAACTTTGCATACACCCTTCTTTCTTTTGCACGCAGTATATAAGTTGGAACGGCCGGGATCGGCCGACTATATCGTATAGCTGCCATATAACTGATTGATCGGAAATGCCATAACTTTGATGTTTGTAAAGTTAGAAAGTTGGGATTTTCTATGAGTTTTATATTTGGCCAATTAATCCGACCTACCAAATTTCATAAGGATAGGCTGACTATATCCTATAGCTGCCATATAACTGATTGATCGGAAATGCCGTAACTTTGGTGTTTGTTAAGTTAGGAAGTTGGGATTTTCTATGGGTTTTATTTTTGGCCAATCAATCTGACAAACCAAATTTGATAAGGATCTGCCGACTATATTCCATAGCTGCCATATAACTGAACGATTGGAATTGCCATAACTTTGTGTTTTTAAAGTTAGAAAGTTGGGATTTTTATGAGTGTTAAGAATGCATCATATGAATTATTTTGGAGAATATAATTTACAGAATATTCTGCAAGGGTATTTCAACTTCGGTTCCGCCCGAAGTTAGCTTTCCTTTCTTGTTTTAAAATAATCTAGTCCCGTTTTGGCTCAAAACACTTATTTTCAGCTATGTTTTAATATTTAATCATGACATAAATTCCATACTAATTGTAAAATAATTATGTTTTCTTAGAGAACAATTATCATTTGTATCTATGTTTTCTCAAAATGATGACAAATACACAAAAAAAAACAAAAAAAACACAAAACTGTAGTAGTCAAAATTAAAGGCTCAAAAAAAAATTAACAGTGTTGAATATTAGTTTAATCGAAAATCAGAAGTTACACATATTTCCTGATGTACATATTGTTAAGACCAATAATTTGTTAATAAAATATAATACATTTAATTTCTCTACTTAAAAAGGAATCAAGTACGGGCACACGTTCACGCAGTGCAACTCCAGATTCTCTAGATTCTATACAAGTCGATGAAGCTTGGGTAAACCGTTCTATGTAAGCTATATTTTATTTTATCAAAGTTCGTGAGCTAACTATTTCTTTAAATAGACCCAACTTCGTGAGTATTTTTGAAAACAAAAATGAAACTGGCAGTAGAAGTGATGAACAATCAAAAGGAAAACCGAAATTACGACGATCACCCAGCGCACCGCTTAAAAGTATCACCTGTGCGGATATATTTCGCGGCTCACATGTGCGATGTGATATACCTTTGTATTCGGCTCATGGTGTGAAGTTGATTGGATATTCACGAATCGGGACCATTCATTTGCCTCGAAATAGATCCGATTCTGATCCATTTTGTTTAGTTGGGTAAGTATTAACGTTTTTTGTGGTCAAGTAAATTTAGCATTGTTACAATTTTTCAGTAGAGCACGTGAAATAATATTGCCGGATTCGCAGAATGAAAATAATACATCTTCAGGGGATTATTGTGATGAGTGTACAGATACGTCAAAACCCAAAAACATTCATCAAAAGCTGTCAAACTCAAAAAATGAGTGCATTTCTCCAATACCGTGTGATGGTCTAAGCTTTGAAAGTATCTGCCGAGATAACTATAGTTTAGACTGCGTAGAACCACTGGATTACTGTGATACTTCTTCAACGTTATGCTCGGACATCGTTTCAATAAGCGAAATTGACCTTAAACGATTACAGACGACGCTATGGTTAGAATTAGCCACAATATTCGATCGCAACCAAGTGTCTTTGGACAAAAGAAAGCCTTTTAAGCGTCGTCGCAAAGAAGAGGGTAGTCTTTTTGGTGTATCTCTAAACGCACTCATACGTCGGGATCAGCAAGTTACGGGCATTGACTCTACGCTCGTTCCATTATTTTTGGAAAATCTGCTTACGGAACTTCTGCAACGTGGATCTAGGGAAGAAGGAATACTAAGAATAGGTGGACATAAGCAAAAGGTTAAAATGTTGTTAATGTAATATTCTTGAACTTTCGTATTTTTATGACTACCATTTACTTGCAGACTGAAATACTTTATAACGAATTAGAATCAACTTTTTATCAAAAACCACAAAAGTTGGCTCATCTTTTTAGCACAGCAACAGCTCACGAACTGAGTGCTCTTCTTAAACGATGGTTGCGTGAACTTCCCCAACCTTTGCTTACTAACGAACTTATTCAACTATTTTACCAATGTCACAAACTTCCACAATTGGATCAAAGAAGTGCATTATCGATTCTATGTCAGCTACTTCCACCTGAAAACAGGAATACCTTGCGTTCCCTGCTGAGATTTTTAAACTATATCATTGACCTAAAAGATATCAACAAAATGAATCTGCATAATGTATCTACAATAATTGCTCCATCCTTATTTCCACCACGATATATTCACCCAAGAGACAAAAACAGCATTGCAGAGCAAGTAAAGATGGCCGCACAATGTTGCCGTTTGACGAACGTTTTAATCTTGCGTGGTGAAAAACTTTTCCAAGTATCAAATCATTTAATTTTGGAGTCAAAGATAAAGAAAGCCAGGTTAGTCTGTTTTATTTTTAGAAATATAATAAGTTTAAAAATGTTTTTTATAGGGTAAAAAGGGACGTCTTCGGCGAAGCATAACATTAGTTAATCAAATGGGACCCCATCCAATTGGAGCCGACAACACTGATAACAACATACCTGACTCTACAGTTATTAATGAACAATTTAATTTATGTACATCTTTGTTATTTGAGAAAAATGTCTGTTTAACAGATGTCAACATAATTATATTTAAATTTAAAAAAATCCTAGCTAAACCCTGCCACTTCTTACTGTCTTCAGAGCGTAGGTTGTTGTTATCCATATCAAACAGATTTATCAAAGCAGCTTTGTGAAACCACCTGATTAACCACTTTGCTGTTTCTTAATCGGGCTTTGCTGTTTTTTTTAAACATTTTCAAGTGAGGAGACTTTTACCGCAACCACCGCTATTAGCAATGGATATAAATATCCTCGATTCATCACTATTTCTTAAGAACCCTTAAATTGCATAACCAAAATAACATGCACTATCGTGCAGGATTCTACGTAAGCAGAAAGGTCTGACCTTTGGATTTACAACAATATATGTATTGCTAAGTATGCCTAACCCATCGATTAGTCTGTGAATGACAACGTACATATGTCAGTGAAAACCATTCAGAACAGTACCACAGAATTTCTTATAAAATTTATTAATTCAATGTAGCTTTTGACAACTTAAAGATCAATTTTTGATTTTTTTAAAGAAATTTTTATGAAATTGTAAATTACTATAATACATTTTGTTAGGACACACTCACGGTACCGGAGGGTTTCCACTTATTTCAAGCTCTGGCTCACAGAATACAGATCGCTGAAATCTTTTTTAAATTGAAATGAGTTCACAATTAATCAAACTATTAACATTGTTTTTTACACTTGTCATTTGCCGCTCTTCAACTTCTAAGAGCATTACTTTCTTCTTCTTAAATTCTTAAGTTTTCCAATACTAACAATAAAGAGATCACACTGAATAGCGGTGTTGAACAAAAGTGTTTTTAAACTAACGGACTTTGAATTCAAGTAAATCGACTTTTAAAATTGGACAGTTAGAGCTCGGCTAAACCTTCTTATTAGCCTCGCAACATTCCCCACCTCGTGATTCTTCTGCGTGATTACGCTGAGTATTACCAATCCTTATGATGTCAAATTTAGCCAGTTTAACTGCCGGGCGAGTAACGAGTCCTCCCGGTGTACGTACAACACCGCTACGAACTTGTCAATCCTTCGCCAAATGAACATCCATAACGATCCCTTTAGGCCAGAAGTTTCGCTTGCTTGTTTCATCAACAAAGGTAAACGACATCTTCGGATACTTGCTTTCCACTGCTGACGTTGATATATGTTAGATCTCTTGCGCGAGTACTGCGTTGGCCCCCGAAAATTCGTTCTGTTATCCAGCTACTTTCAAAGTCTGCCCTTGTAACTTATTTATTGAAATGGCAAAACAGACCTTTACAGAAAACGGCAGACGTTACACCAAAATACACGGTTATGCAAAGAAATTTTTCTATTAATTAGGCAAAGCCTACTCTCCCACTCTTATGTTTCCTAACAGCGCGTGGCATAATACTGTAAAAAAACAATTTGAATGGTATATTTTTATTACACTATTGTGATAGTGTATAGATTTTCGCCAAAAAAACGTCTTTTGCGTATTCTGGCAGCAATAACTGTAAAGAGCACTTAAATTCGATTTTCTGCTTAGTTTCTTTGTTTAGAAGATAGCTTTGGTAAAACCATCAAATGAATCGTTAAAGCTTAAGGAAAAACTTTACCGAAGGAATTTTTCATACTCAGTTTAGAAGTGCCATTTTTCGACGTTTGAAGATATATTTGGCTTAATTGTAATTTAAGAACGGGTGTGAAAAATAGTAAAAAGCCTTAAATCAAAGCGGTCAAATTTTTTAAACATGTATAATGTCTTAAACTATTTTTGGGCGAAAACACCGATTCGATTGGTTAAACGGTTTAGCGCCCAGAATTTTTGAAAGGAAAATTGACCTTTTTCCAATTGGAAGCGATTGGGGCCACTTGAGGAGCCCCAATAAATCTGAGCAAATCAGTTTAAAGTTTTTAGAATGTAATAAAAATGCATATTAATATTGGTATCCAGTGGTTTTGGCTGTGCGTTGATTCCCAGTTTTCTTACTGATAGCTTTATATATAGAGATGAACTGGGTGGCAGAATATAATGAACATACATACATACATAACAAATAAATAATTTAGGTAATTATTAGGTTTTATAAATAAATGAATGAATTCCCTTGGTTGATACAATACGTTTGTATATTTCTGTGTAGGCTTTTGCATATGTATATTTCATTCTTTTGTGTGTATTTGTTTTTGAATATATTCAAGAAATTACTATTTGGTATTGGGTTTGCGAAAATAAAGTTATACCAACTTTAATTATTTTTTGTAATGGTATTTCGAAGAAAAAATGACAATCATAAAGCAGAGGCAGGGGGTGGAAAAGAAATGGAGATATATATATGCAAGCGTATGCTGGATAAGACGGCTACTTTTAAATCGGATATTAAAAATAGTAAAAAGTTAAAAATTGAAGCCGTCATATTTTTTAAAAATTTCACAACATCGCGCTGAAGCAAAAGCAATCTCTCCTGCTCAGGTCCGTGCGGTTTAACGGAAAGAAGGCGTACGCTCTGGTTTGTTGAAACGTAGTGGCAAGATTTGTTTCTTAATTTCCTTCTTGTTGAACAATGCTTGAGTTTATCTGGTTTTAGACATTCCATTTACGAGTGGCCACTCCGACTCATCTTGAAACAGATAATTCAGTCCGGAAAACCATCATATTGTAGTATTTACCTCACCCATTGTTTATTTAGTTTCGAGGATACCCAGCGGCTTTCACCAACTTCGGAGCCTTCAAGAATTTCTCCGACTCGTAAAGCCACAAATTGCGGTACTTGCGAGCGTCGAATCTTATCCAGAACAGAACATCTTGACCATCAGTCTAGAATAAGCGTTTTTCAATTTCGTTTGGTAGCTCATACTCCAGGTCAGGCGCAATCCCAAAACCGCTGCTGTTGACTTCTGTAGCCGATCAGGACATAATAAGAACGCAAATTATTTTCTGCTTGGCAATTGCAGTGCGTACGTGCGGCGTGCGGCGTGCGGCGTGCGTTTTATTATCTATTTTTTTGAGGCTTAAATTAGAACACAAAAATAATTTTTATGCGGAGGCTACGTACCAATCGTCTCGGCTAAAAGTTCAAAAGTGGCCACCCTTTTGTGCTTATCGTTAGCTTATAATTACATGTGATCGATAACAAAGTAATCGTTTCAAATTAAACATTAAATGATAAAGGGAACAAGTATCGGCTTCATCTTGACTTAACTTAGAAGAGAAATTATAATAATAAAATAAAATAATAAAGAAAATTCCTTAACATTCCGGCCCCCCGTGAATCAAGGTGCCTTCTGAGATTCACCAATGACGTCGAGAACGGCCAATTTGGACGCTGGTCTTCGAAGTACTCCAGTTGCAGTTTTTACCGTTGCTGATCGCACTTGTCCGTCCTTTGCGGGTTGAATTTCAATGATTCTTCCTTTTTTCCATACACCACGGCTATCGGTCTCGTCGCAAATTAGAACCACATCTCCGATTTGTATTGGCTCCACACGGTTGAACCACTTAGTGCGTCGGGTTAGAGTCGGCAAGTACTCCTGGATCCATCGTTTCCAGAAGGTCTGCATTAACTGCTGCCGGATATGCCATTGCTTCTTCAGGCAAACGTTTTCGTCAACTACTGGTGTTTGTACATGGTTTGGGCAACCAAGTAAAAAATGATTTGGAGTAAGCGGATCGTCTTCGTATGAATCGATCGGTAGGTGTGTTAAAGGACGGGAATTAATAAGGTTTTCAGCTTCATTTAACAGACCTTGAAGAGTTTCAACCTGAGGTACCTTTTCTTTGAGGGTTAATGCCAAAATACGTTTCACACTACGCACCAAACGCTCCCATGCTCCACCAGCAGCCGGATTGCCTGGCGTATTAAATACCCACTCAATACCACAGCGACCACTCTCCATTGCAATCGCATCCACCACCGTAATCCATTGCTCTTTGCCGACACCGACAAAGTTCGTTCCTTGATCACTTCTAATTCTTTTTGGTACTCCTCTTCGGCAACAAAAGTTTTTGAGACACATAATGGCGGCATCCGATGACAAATCCTTAGACAATTCGAGGTGTATAGCTCTTGTAGTCATACAGGTGAATAACGCTACCCACCTTTTTTCACGTCGTCTGCCAATAGCCACCAAAAGGGGACCAAGATAATCCAACCCTGTATACGTAAAGGGTCTGATAAAGGCTGCAACTCTGTCCATAGGCAACTGTCCCATCAAGGGTGGCTTTGGCATTGCGGATAAGTTTTTGCATAACTGACAGTTGGTCTTAATGGTTTTAGCTAAACGGCGAATAGATGGTATCCAAAATGTTTGTCTAATGGAACAGATCATGGTATCCACATTTTGGTGTTTACACAGTTCATGATGATGCTGGGCGATCAGTAAAGTCAGTTTATGGGTTTTGGGTAATATAATAGGACGTTTTGTCATAGGACCAACGCAAGTAGCTTTATCAATGCGACCTGCTAAGCGAAGAACACCGTCGTCATCCAGCTCGGGCGAAAGGTTCCATATGGGACTGCAATTCGTTATGGGTTGACCATTCTTTAACTGAGTTACTTCTTGGTGGAAACAAGCGAGTTGGACTGATTTGCATAATAGTTTTTCAGAACTACAAATTTCTTCAGCTGTTAGTACTGTAGACTTTTTTAAGGATTTATTTTTGAACAGCTCGATGGCACGGCGAACCCAAGAATAGACTCGCAATAGTTTCTCGTATTTACTGTATTTGTCTATCATATCGATTGTCATGTCCTGAGTAGCAACAAATACAAATTTTGGACGTAATTCTTTGTCTTGGTCGTGAGATTTTATATCATCAGGTGGTGATGGCCACTCGGAGCTGTCGAGATATAAAAATGGAGGTCCATCAATCCAAACGCTTGGATCTGCTTTTGAGGACATGCGTGTGGCAGCATCTGCGGGATTTTTCGTTCCAGGAATCCATTTCCATTGGTCGATTTTTGAGCTTTCCAAAATTTCTGTTACTCTGTGGGCGACATATTGCTTATAACGGCGGCTATCTGATTGTATCCAGCTTATTACAGTCTTTGAATCCGACCACAGGTAAACATGTTTTGGGCTGACTTCATGGTTATTTATTATGGCGTTTTTAAGTCGAATTCCGAGGACTGCAGCTTGTAGTTCGAGGCGTGGAATTGATACTGTTTTTATGGGACAACAGTTAGCCTTACCCATCACAAACACTATTGCTACTTGTTCTTGATACATTACTCTCCAGTAAGCGACGGCGGCAAAGGCTTCTTCGCTTGCGTCTACGAAAATATGAAGTTGCAAGTCGAGATCAGGTTTGGTGAAATTATTATGATAGCATCTGTGAATCCTTACGTCTTTTACCTTCTGCAATTGGTCGTACCAAGTAATCCACACGTTGTGAAGGCTCTCGGGAATAACCTCATCCCACATTGTATTTAGGCGCCATAATTCTTGAATTAAGATTTTAGCTTTTATTACAAAGGGTGCTATAAATCCAAAGGGGTCAAATATGGACATTATCATGGACAGAACTTGTCTCTTTGTTGGAGGTGATTTTGCTTCAGCTACGTTGTTCGGCACTCCTTTAAACTTTACAATGAAACAGAACTGGTCTGATCCATGATCCCAATAAAGTCCAAGTATTTTTTCAGTGTTCAGCTCAGAGTGACTTAATTTTATTGGCGACGTCATGATCTCTATTGAGTTGTTCATCCTTGCCAAAAGCTCCTTTGAGTTTGACACGAATCCGCGAAGTTCAAAATTCCCGTTCAGATGAATTTGTACAACCTTGTTAATTATGTTACGTGCTTCATCTATTGTGTCAAAGCTGTCTACATAATCATCGACGTAATGATGATCAACAATCGCTTTTACTGCTCTGGGATTGTCGTTTTTAAAGAACTCGGCATTAAGATTTTTTACGTATTGGGCTGAACAGGGCGAACTAGCTGAACCGAATATCATCACATTCATCACGTAGACGTCTGGTTTTCTCGAGGTATCGCAATCTCTCCATAGAAACCGTTGATAATCCTGGTCTTCCTTTCGGATGAATACACGGTGAAACATTTCTTTAATGTCCGCACAAATTCCTATTTTGCGTTGACGAAACTTGAACAGTATAGACGGCAACGGGATTGGCTGATAGGCATCTGGTCCTTTTGAAAGGTATGAGTTCAGTGATACTCCATTAATTTGAGCTGCGGCGTCGAATACTAGTCTGAGTTTGTTTTTATTTAAATTATTTACGGCGAAATGCGGCAAATACCATTTTTTGCCTAATTCCGTTTCAAGTTCTTCCTTGCTTAATTTACGCGCATATCCTTTTCTTTCATATTCTTTAATTTTTTCTGAATACCATTTACGAAGAGACTCATCCTTGGACATTTTACTTTCCGCTATTTTTAGTCGACGTAGCGCCGTGTCGTAACTATCTGGCATTTTAATAACATCGGTTTTCCATAAAAGCCCAGTCTCATAGCCACTTTCGATTTTGTTTGTCGTCTCCTTCAAAATCTTTTCACATCTTTGGTCGCTATCTGATTTAAGCGGTAATGCTAGTTTAACCCCAAACTGGTCAATGTTTATGAAGTTATGTATTATGTTTTGAATGTCGTCCATTGAATTTTTACATTCTTCTACATGGCATACTACACCGCTGTGTCTGTTTTCGTTCGACCCGAACAATATCCATCCTAATTTAGTTCTATGAGCTGAGAAGTTTTCATTTAGATTAATTATTTCCAAAGGTCTGACTAGATTGATATGTGGCATTCCTATTAATAGTTTCGGCGCAGCATTATTATAATTTTCAATAGGCAGATCTTTTAGGCATGGAAAATATTTACAAAATTTTGGCAAATTCAGATCTTGGCATGGTAACATTAACCTTTTGACTGTTCTTACATTTTTCATAAGGCAAGAAGATAGAGATCCCGAAGGGTATCCTTGTAATTCCAGGTTTATTTGCTGAGACATTTCTGTTGTCGATTTGTTACCTATCCACTTTAATGTCATATGGCTTTTCGATCCTTTGAGACCCAGCAATTCGGCTGTTTCCTCTTCGATAAGAGATATGGTTGAACCCTCGTCGATAAAGGCAATTATTGTGCATTGTGATTTTGGACCTGTAACAATTATGGGCACGAATTTAAAAAGGGTCGTGTTCGGTGGTTCATTATACATTATTGTTGTAGAAACTATGTCGGTCTTTGTTTCATCTGGAATATTCTCAGTCTTAGCGGATTGGTACTTTGAATCGTGAAGAAGACGATTGTGATATCTTTGACATGAATCAATTTTGCATTCTCTACGGAATGAACAAGTTTGCATAGAGTGCCCCGGGCGTAGACACCCAAAACAAAGTCGTTGTTTCTTAACGATTTCCCATTTTTCTGGTAAGGTCTTCTTCTTGAAATTGTCGCATTGATAGAGCTTGTGGTCGTGATTACAAATTAGGCATTTACGGGAACGCTCCTGTTTATTGTCAACGGTGAAAATGTGCTTAGGTTGATTTTTCTTTTCCTGTGTTTTATCGGTCGTCATCGTCAATGTACTGCCCATTGCTATTGATACATAGCTTGCAATGTTTTGAAGCCATTCTGCGAATTGTTTAACTGACGGATATACAATTCCTCTTTCCATGATATATTTGGCCCACTCTTCCTTTTTGTTCATCGGCAGCTTTGTGACTAATTCATCAATTAGTGTAGGGTTATGAAGATGTGGTGTAGCGTTACAGTTCTCTAAAAACGCTGTTAAATTGGCTGTCATGACACTGAATTCGATAATATCAGTAATTTTGTTATATTTGACCGGCGGAAATGATCTAACTTTATCGAGCTGGCTTCGTATTAGCACTTCGGGTCGTCCGTAGTGGTTATTTAATGTTTGCATAATTGTTTCGACATTGTTTGGATATATGAGTAATGATGCAACCAAATTCTCAGCTGGACCATGCAGTGACTTTTGAAGGCGAGACAAATTCTCCAAATTGGTATAATTGTGGGCGTTTGTAGTTTCCCTATAGGCTACATGAAACATTGGCCACTGCTCTGGCGTTCCATCGAATGTCGGAAGATCCTGTAGCTTTCGTGAATACGGCTGATATAGATGCGGCAATCCTGTTGGCGGCTGGGCCTGCGATGAGGTTGAAGGCGTTGCGAAGATCGGGAGCGAGTGAGCAGATATGGGCGGCGGTGCGGTGACCTGATAGGTACTGTTATAGGAGGCTGATGGGAATGGCAATGGTACATATGGACGACTGGCTTGGGAGCTGTAAACTGGCAACTGCTGCTGGCATGGCAAGTGCACGTCTGGAAAGGTATATGTCGCAGTGAAGTTTGGCATTAACTTACCCATATTTGTCTGAAGTTGCTCGCTACTAGTCAGTGCTCGTGCTTTCTCCTGTTCATCATGTTCAAGTTGGCTAGTTATGCGGTGTAGTGATGAACGAAGTTCGCTATTTTGATTTTGCGATTCTTGAAATTTGAGTTCCAAATCTCGCAGCTTTTCTTGAAGTTCATCCATCTTGTTGAGCTCGATAATGGTTTGATCTGTTTCATCCCCCGATGTTGACATCTTGTATTCAAATCCTAGACGGGCTGGTGGCTTTCCTTTGTTGCAACGCTGGCTCACTCTTGGCATTCCAGGTTGTCATATACTTTATGTGTGAAGGCATTCAAAGTACAAATATATGCATGTGGGGTGTAGGCGGCGTTGGAGCAATCGATGATAGTGCAACTTATTAAATTGTTGATGGTCCAAACTGTACTTTTCGGCGTGGCTTTCCAAGTTCTTAGAACGGCGTCGTGTGTACTTCTTAAGAAAAATGGCGTCTAATTTTTGCTCAAATACATGTACATACATACATACAAGCGGCAGGCTTGTATAAGGTTTTTGTGCGACGGGCTTGCACTGAGATTGATAATAAAAAATGTTGACTTCTGTAGCCGATCAGGACATAATAAGAACGCAAATTATTTTCTGCTTGGCAATTGCAGTGCGTACGTGCGGCGTGCGGCGTGCGGCGTGCGTTTTATTATCTATTTTTTTGAGGCTTAAATTAGAACACAAAAATAATTTTTATGCGGAGGCTACGTACCAATCGTCTCGGCTAAAAGTTCAAAAGTGGCCACCCTTTTGTGCTTATCGTTAGCTTATAATTACATGTGATCGATAACAAAGTAATCGTTTCAAATTAAACATTAAATGATAAAGGGAACAAGTATCGGCTTCATCTTGACTTAACTTAGAAGAGAAATTATAATAATAAAATAAAATAATAAAGAAAATTCCTTAACAGCTGCCATTAATTCCATTCGTGGTACCGATATAGATTTCGAAGGTGCTTTTCTGGTTTTCGATACTAGCAAGGAGCTTCGGATTTCGTCTCGACATGTAGCGAGGGATACACAGTTCGCTCAGTTTTGGTAGTAAGGCTTGCCATTTGATCCAGTCAATCTCATCCGGTTCCTTGATTGCGTCGTCTTAGCTGACACCAGACCTCTAACTATTTTACAGTATAATTTGGCACGTACGTTAAAAAATCCAAGAAGCCCGAGTGGATTGAAAATGAACATAACGATTCTCAACACTAGGCGCTTTTTGTATAAGAGCCAGCCGACGACCTCTGCAGCAATTCAGGCTTGATGACAAACGTTAACATATCCGGCTCGGGCAGCCACCACATTTCTAACACTTTCTCCTGCAGTTGGTCCTGTGTGCCAAGATACTTAGGCGGTGCTACATAAGCTTATGACGCGCTTGGAGTTTGATAGCCAATTTCTCATTTCGAATCCACCCTTCTCGTGAATATCCTAAATATTACTCGAAAGTTTAAGCATTTGCTCCTGTGTATGAACTGACTCCCACCAATCGTCAACGAAAGTGTTTCGTTAAATTGCCGTGAGGCTTCTGGATGACTTTCACTAAATCTCTCTGAACTATGTCTCAATATAAAGTTGACAAGTTAACGGCGAGCATGCAGCGCCGAACGTCATCACCTGCATTACAAATGTATCCGGTGGGCCATTAATTTCTCCATTACGCCATAAAAATTTCTGGGAATATTGGTATCGCTTGATATTGCTATAGGTAGCCTTTTGAGAGCCATGGCGTACGAACCGGGCTCATTGATTTTGTTGTACTTACACAACAACCCAGAGTCCCAACTACTTTCGTTGGAAATGTACTTTGTAGTTGCCTCCATTATCTTTAGCGCCTGTTCGTCTTCCTTAGATCGCAGGGGTTTTAAAGGAACACTCACGCCGAATGACTCCAGCGAGAAGAATTCCTTCATATCTTCGTAAAGTTTCCGCGTAATTTACATCGAACGGCAATAAGATTGTCATTTTCAGCTTGATGTACCTTCAGCGGCATACTGATCTTAATGTTGTCTAGTCCGATGATAATTTGAGCCTTAAAATCTTCTTATGTTAAAATCTGAACCGTTCTTAAGTGCTGACGTTCTTTGAGTGTCTGATCTTCCATGCTTTGCAATGGAAGATCCAAGTTGCTTACAGTACGCACTCTTTTAAGTCCGTGTCTTACTTCTGGACGACCCTCAGCGGAAACACTGACGCTAACAACCCTCGATTTCGACTCGCTCTGGGTCACGTCGCTACAGCATAAACGTCTATGCTACGGGAATTATTATGGAAAGTTATTTTATAAGAGAACAGAGCCTTTGTTGTTGATTTCTCATGAAAGAAACCTGTTGACTCGTTGGTCTCCGACTCGCCGGTTTTTCTAGGTCACCCTGGGTCACGTCGCTAGTCCACTTAAGACAAAGCTGCTCTTCAGGATCGTCAAGCCCTAGCTCATCGGTTAACGATCGTTTTATTAGCGTGCAGGGCGCACTTTTGTCGATAAGAGATAAGAATTATTATGCAAAGTTTCTGGTATATAAGGGAACAGAGCTTTTGTTGTTGATTTATCATGAAATAAAACTGTTGACTTGTTGGTCTGTGACTCGCCGGTTTTTCTAGGACTGTCCTTCTTGTCATTACGATTCTTGCTGTTAATTTCAGTATTCGGATAATGCAATAGCAATTTGCGCGGTAACTTACATTCATTGAGGTTGCAAAGTTTCTTCGCTCTGCAGTTACGGACAATATGCTTTCCAAAATAACAAAAGCAAAGTTTTTTGTCGCATGGATAAGAATCCATTGCAATTTGCCAGACCATGGTCGCAGCCACATTCTGGACAAGGTTGATCTTCTGAGTGCTCTTCTTAAACGATGGTTGCGTGAACTTCCCCAACCTTTGCTTACAAACGAACTTATTCAACTATTTTATCAATGTCACAAACTTCCACAATTGGATCAAAGAAGTGCATTATCGATTCTATGTCAGCTACTTCCACCTGAAAACAGGAATACCTTGCGTTCCCTGCTGAGATTTTTAAACTATATCATTGACCTAAAAGATATCAACAAAATGAATCTGCAGAATGTATCTACAATAATTGCTCCATCCTTATTTCCACCACGATATATTCACCCAAGAGACAAAAACAGCATTGCAGAGCAAGTAAAGATGGCCGCACAATGTTGCCGTTTGACGAACGTTTTAATCTTGCGTGGTGAAAAACTTTTCCAAGTATCAAATCATTTAATTTTGGAGTCAAAGATAAAGAAAGCCAGGTTAGTCTGTTTTATTTTTAGAAATATAATAAGTTTAAAAATGTTTTTTATAGGGTAAAAAGGGATGTCTTCGGCGAAGCATAACATTAGTTAATCAAATGGGACCCCATCCAATTGGAGCCGACAACACTGATAACAACATACCTGACTCTACAGTTATTAATGAACAATTTAATTTATGTACATCTTTGTTATTTGAGAAAAATGTCTGTTTAACAGATGTCAACATAATTATATTTAAATTTAAAAAAATCCTAGCTAAACCCTGCCACTTCTTACTGTCTTCAGAGCGTAGGTTGTTGTTATCCATATCAAACAGATTTATCAAAGCAGCTTTGTGAAACCACCTGATTAACCACTTTGCTGTTTCTTAATCGGGCTTTGCTGTTTTTTTTAAACATTTTCAAGTGAGGAGACTTTTACCGCAACCACCGCTATTAGCAATGGATATAAATATCCTCGATTCATCACTATTTCTTAAGAACCCTTAAATTGCATAACCAAAATAACATGCACTATCGTGCAGGATTCTACGTAAGCAGAAAGGTCTGACCTTTGGATTTACAACAATATATGTATTGCTAAGTATGCCTAACCCATCGATTAGTCTGTGAATGACAACGTACATATGTCAGTGAAAACCATTCAGAACAGTACCACAGAATTTCTTATAAAATTTATTAATTCAATGTAGCTTTTGACAACTTAAAGATCAATTTTTGATTTTTTTAAAGAAATTTTTATGAAATTGTAAATTACTATAATACATTTTGTTAGGACACACTCACGGTACCGGAGGGTTTCCACTTATTTCAAGCTCTGGCTCACAGAATACAGATCGCTGAAATCTTTTTAAATTGAAATGAGTTCACAATTAATCAAACTATTAACATTGTTTTTTACACTTGTCATTTGCCGCTCTTCAACTTCTAAGAGCATTACTTTCTTCTTCTTAAATTCTTAAGTTTTCCAATACTAACAATAAAGAGATCACACTGAATAGCGGTGTTGAACAAAAGTGTT
This sequence comes from Drosophila fuyamai, assembly GCA_018153365.1. NCBI lineage: Eukaryota > Metazoa > Arthropoda > Insecta > Diptera > Drosophilidae > Drosophila > Drosophila fuyamai. The sequence continues at coordinate 63,950 of JAECXW010000494.1, forward strand.
TTTAAACTAACGGACTTTGAATTCAAGTAAATCGACTTTTAAAATTGGACAGTTAGAGCTCGGCTAAACCTTCTTATTAGCCTCGCAACATTCCCCACCTCGTGATTCTTCTGCGTGATTACGCTGAGTATTACCAATCCTTATGATGTCAAATTTAGCCAGTTTAACTGCCGGGCGAGTAACGAGTCCTCCCGGTGTACGTACAACACCGCTACGAACTTGTCAATCCTTCGCCAAATGAACATCCATAACGATCCCTTTAGGCCAGAAGTTTCGCTTGCTTGTTTCATCAACAAAGGTAAACGACATCTTCGGATACTTGCTTTCCAGTGCTGACGTTGATATATGTTAGATCTCTTGCGCGAGTACTGCGTTGGCCCCCGAAAATTCGTTCTGTTATCCAGCTACTTTCAAAGTCTGCCCTTGTAACTTATTTATTGAAATGGCAAAACAGACCTTTACAGAAAACGGCAGACGTTACACCAAAATACACGGTTATGCAAAGAAATTTTTCTATTAATTAGGCAAAGCCTACTCTCCCACTCTTATGTTTCCTAACAGCGCGTGGCATAATACTGTAAAAAAACAATTTGAATGGTATATTTTTATTACACTATTGTGATAGTGTATAGATTTTCGCCAAAAAAACGTCTTTTGCGTATTCTGGCAGCAATAACTGTAAAGAGCACTTAAATTCGATTTTCTGCTTAGTTTCTTTGTTTAGAAGATAGCTTTGGTAAAACCATCAAATGAATCGTTAAAGCTTAAGGAAAAACTTTACCGAAGGAATTTTTCATACTCAGTTTAGAAGTGCCATTTTTCGACGTTTGAAGATATATTTGGCTTAATTGTAATTTAAGAACGGGTGTGAAAAATAGTAAAAAGCCTTAAATCAAAGCGGTCAAATTTTTTAAACATGTATAATGTCTTAAACTATTTTTGGGCGAAAACACCGATTCGATTGGTTAAACGGTTTAGCGCCCAGAATTTTTGAAAGGAAAATTGACCTTTTTCCAATTGGAAGCGATTGGGGCCACTTGAGGAGCCCCAATAAATCTGAGCAAATCAGTTTAAAGTTTTTAGAATGTAATAAAAATGCATATTAATATTGGTATCCAGTGGTTTTGGCTGTGCGTTGATTCCCAGTTTTCTTACTGATAGCTTTATATATAGAGATGAACTGGGTGGCAGAATATAATGAACATACATACATACATAACAAATAAATAATTTAGGTAATTATTAGGTTTTATAAATAAATGAATGAATTCCCTTGGTTGATACAATACGTTTGTATATTTCTGTGTAGGCTTTTGCATATGTATATTTCATTCTTTTGTGTGTATTTGTTTTTGAATATATTCAAGAAATTACTATTTGGTATTGGGTTTGCGAAAATAAAGTTATACCAACTTTAATTATTTTTTGTAATGGTATTTCGAAGAAAAAATGACAATCATAAAGCAGAGGCAAGGGGTGGAAAAGAAATGGAGATATATATATGCAAGCATATGCTGGATAAGACGGCTACTTTTAAATCGGATATTAAAAATAGTAAGAAGTTAAAAATTGAAGCCGTCATATTTTTTAAAAATTTCACAACATCGCGCTGAAGCAAAAGCAATCTCTCCTGCTCAGGTCCGTGCGGTTTAACGGAAAGAAGGCGTACGCTCTGGTTTGTTGAAACGTAGTGGCAAGATTTGTTTCTTAATTTCCTTCTTGTTGAACAATGCTTGAGTTTATCTGGTTTTAGACATTCCATTTACGAGTGGCCACTCCGACTCATCTTGAAACAGATAATTCAGTCCGGAAAACCATCATATTGTAGTATTTACCTCACCCATTGTTTATTTAGTTTCGAGGATACCCAGCGGCTTTCACCAACTTCGGAGCCTTCAAGAATTTCTCCGACTCGTAAAGCCACAAATTGCGGTACTTGCGAGCGTCGAATCTTATCCAGAACAGAACATCTTGACCATCAGTCTAGAATAAGCGTTTTTCAATTTCGTTTGGTAGCTCATACTCCAGGTCAGGCGCAATCCCAAAACCGCTGCCATTAATTCCATTCGTGGTACCGATATAGATTTCGAAGGTGCTTTTCTGGTTTTCGATACTAGCAAGGAGCTTCGGATTTCGTCTCGACATGTAGCGAGGGATACACAGTTCGCTCAGTTTTGGTAGTAAGGCTTGCCATTTGATCCAGTCAATCTCATCCGGTTCCTTGATTGCGTCGTCTTAGCTGACACCAGACCTCTAACTATATTACAGTATAATTTGGCACGTACGTTAAAAAATCCAAGAAGCCCGAGTGGATTGAAAATGAACATAACGATTCTCAACACTAGGCGCTTTTTGTATAAGAGCCAGCCGACGACCTCTGCAGCAATTCAGGCTTGATGACAAACGTTAACATATCCGGCTCGGGCAGCCACCACATTTCTAACACTTTCTCCTGCAGTTGGTCCTGTGTGCCAAGATACTTAGGCGGTGCTACATAAGCTTATGACGCGCTTGGAGTTTGATAGCCAATTTCTCATTTCGAATCCACCCTTCTCGTGAATATCCTAAATATTACTCGAAAGTTTAACCATTTGCTCCTGTGTATGAACTGACTCCCACCAATCGTCAACGAAAGTGTTTCGTTAAATTGCCGTGAGGCTTCTGGATGACTTTCACTAAATCTCTCTGCACTATGTCTCAATATAAAGTTGACAAGTTAACGGCGAGCATGCAACGCCGAACGTCATCACCTGCACAAATGCATCCGGTGGGCCATTAATTTCTCTATTACGCCATAAAAATTTCTGGGAATATTGGTATCGCTTGATACTGCTATAGGTCGTTCTCTGAAGCGCAACAACACTCCCATCAAGGACACCAACATATCTGGTCCTTTTAAAAGAGTGTCGTTTTGTGAAATGCCGTCAACTTGCGCTGCCGCGACCCAGACCAGGGGGTGTCTTCTTTTTGTTAGGGTTTTTAACCGTCAACATAGGAAGATACGAAGAACGTGGGCTGTTTGACAACTCCCTTTTTTTCCAATTTGCGAATGTATCTCTTCTCCTCGTAGTGCTGCATGGTTTTATTCAAAAACGTTTTTAGCTTCGGATCTTTTAACATTTTCGCCTCAAGGCACTTTAGCCTTTGGAGAGCCATGGCGTACGAACCGGGCACATTGATTTTGTTGTACTTACACAACAACCCAGAGTCCCAACGACTTTCGTTGGAAATGTACTTTGTAGTTGCCTCCATTATCTTTAGCGCCTGTTCGTCTTCCTTAGATCGCAGGGGTTTTAAAGGAACACTCACGCCGAATGACTCCAGCGAGAAGAATTCCTTCATATCTTCGTAAAGTTTCCGCGTAATTTACATCGAACGGCAATAAGATTGTCATTTTCAGCTTGACGTACCTTCAGCGGCATACTGATCTTAATGTTGTCTAGTCCGATGATAATTTGAGCCTTAAAATCTTCTTATGTTAAAATCTGAACCGTTCTTAAGTGCTGACGTTCTTTGAGTGTCTGATCTTTCATGCTTTGCAATGGAAGATCCAAGTTGCTTACAGTACGCACTCTTTTAAGTCCGTGTCTTACTTCCGGACGACCCTCAGCGGAAACACTGACGCTAACAACCCTCGATTTCGACTCGCTCTGGGTCACGTCGCTACAGCATAAACGTCTATGCTACGGGAATTATTATGCAAAGTTATTTTATAAGAGAACAGAGCCTTTGTTGTTGATTTCTCATGAAGGAAAACTGTTGACTCGTTGGTCACCGACTCGCCGGTTTTTCTAGGTCACCCTGGGTCACGTCGCTAGTCCACTTAAGACAAAGCTGCTCTTCAGGATCGTCAAGCCCTAGCTCATCGGTTAACGATCGTTTTATTAGCGTGCAGGGCGCACTTTTGTCGATAAGAGATAAGAATTATTATGCAAAGTTTCTGGTATATAAGGGAACAGAGCTTTTGTTGTTGATTTATCATGAAATAAAACTGTTGACTCGTTGGTCTGTGACTCGCCGGTTTTTCTAGGACTGTCCTTCTTGTCATTACGATTCTTGCTGTTAATTTCAGTATTCGGATAATGCAATAGCAATTTGCGCGGTAACTTACATTCATTGAGGTTGCAAAGTTTCTTCGCTCTGCAGTTACAAACAATATGCTTTCCAAAATAACAAAAGCAAATAACAAAATGCATGGATAAGAATCCATTGCAATTTGCGAGACCATGGTCGCAGCCACATTCTGGACAAGGTTGATCTTCTGCGACGTGTCGTCGTCATTGCTTTCTAGCAAGTCGTGCACTAGCAGGTGCTCCTTTGAATACTTTTATCTTTTTCTCTTGAGTGACATTCATAGGGTGCAACCATCGTTGCGCACATCGCTATTCCAAAGAGCCACTTGTCAAAGGTGGTCAAATTGGCGGCACCAGCTGCTAAGCGATGTCTACCCCAATCCAGTTTAAGATTAATTGCCAATTGTCATTAAGGTATTCCTGTAGTCCTACTGACATCATTGTGGCACAATAATTCTAGACTGCCAGTGCCATTCGAATCACGGATTCCAAATGGACGGCTCTTCTTTTGGCTTCCGTTGCAAGCTAGCATACACTTATTCTGAACGCCCATACAACATCCTTGGCGTTCCAATAGAATAAGGTAACATAGCTTGGATCATGAGCTTTCTCCGCACACCTTCTAGCGCAGATCCTTTCAGGCACTTCTGGAGTCTGATCAGATTTTCTTCGTTGGTAAATCCACATCTCTTGTTTGATAGTTCATAATTACTTATAAATAAAAGCCACTCTTAGGGCTTTCCGGTGGAAATTGGCAAGTCCCGTGATATGACCTGGCGCGATGCAACTTGAGCTGGCGTCAATGTGTGTCCCGATGATACTATGTGGAAGCTGTGTCCGGCAACCTGTAGCATATGTCTTTCTGCTCCAACGATACCAGCATTAAGACCAGCATTAAGACCAGCATTATAAAGGACTTTAGGCTGTAGTACAAAACCCACTTCATTGGCTAGCGGAACGAACCCTGCGGCTTCATTTTGATGTAAAGATATTGGTGCATTGTTTGGTGGCATGAATCCGACAGTGTTACATGGCTGTACGCATTGCACTGCGGTATATGTCCGCATAAACTGACCAGAAGATTCGCATAAGAAAATGCGTTCGGTATAAATTCAAGCGCCGCCCTCGTTTCCGTATAAGGAGGTGTGGCGGCTTTCTGCGTGTTCACTTGTTGTGGGTACTGCTGCCCTGCCCAATTCTGCGAAACGTCGTTGCCGGCATGATTAAACATATTCGGTGTGCTTGCATTCTCAAGCGACACAAACTGGTTCCAGTAAATCACAGTTTGTCTGGATATCATATACAAGGGGGGTTCGATAAGTACTTAGCCTCCAAAAGAAAAACGAAAATTTTGGAAAAGTGACGATTTATGTCCCTTCTAGCTCGATACACTTAACCCGTCTGAAAAATACGTTTTCCGAAGTCTGCAAAATAGGTCTCTGTGGCGGCGACGACCTGCTCATTCGACGAAAATTTCTATCCACCGAGTGACTTTTTCAAGTTTGAGAATATGGTGGATGGGGTAGCCCAATTCGACCAATTTGGCCTTGGCGAGGGCAGAAGTGTGAGCCGGGGCGTTGTCATGATGGAAGAGCACTTTATTCTTCGCCAAATGGGGCCGTACTTTCTGCAATTCGGCGGCGAATTTGCCCAATAATTCGGCGTAGTACAGCCCTGTGATCGTTTTGCCCTTCTCCATGTAGTCGATGTAGATTGCACCTTGTGAATCCCAAATAACGGTGGCCATCACCTTTCCGGCCGATGAGACAGTCATCGCCTTCTTCGAAGCAGGTTCGCTGAGTGAAGTGCACTGTTTCGACTGTTCCTTGGTCTCTGGTGTGTACCAGTGGATCCATGTTTCGTCGAAGGTCACGATACGACGCAGAAACTCCATTGGATTGCGCTTAAACAGCGTCAAACACTGCTCTGAAGTGGTCTCACTATTGCGTTTGTTGTCCGGGGTGAGCAAACGGGGCACCCATCGCGCCGACAGCTTTCTCATGTCCAAAATTTCATGAAAGAAAAACAAAAAAAAGAATCGAATCACAGACCGATATTGCTCTTTCTCCGTTTTTCTAAAATCCACGGACACGTCCGATTCCACACGTAGTCAAAACAAACTACGAGTCCGATTCGGCTGAAATTTCGACAGTAGCCGTTTACGAGAATGTACTACACGATAGTAAATTTCTCTTGCGATAGTGACGCCATCGGGCGGTGATGCAAAGTACTTATCGGACTGCCCTCGTACTACAATGATGGACCATCCCGAATCTGGCGGAAGTCTTTAACAGCCCTACAGACTCAAAATATTATTCCGACAGATAAGTTTGGAAAGCTGTGGTGTGGGGCTGAAAATACAATGAATGCTAAGCAGAATTTGGACATTTTAAAGACAAATGTTTGGAACAGTGCCAAGAAATTTGGATTTTTTGTTCCTAAGCATAAGGCGAATACGGTGAGAATCTGGTTACTATACAATTGCGGAAAAGTGCTGGACGCACCAGCCCACAGTCCAGACTTAAATCCAATCAAAAATACTTGGGCCTATTTGAAGAAGAAAGTGGCAAAACGAAGCTCCAAAAACCAAAATGATCTCAAAGCTGCCATTGTGGAGGAGTAGGCGATGATTCCAGAGAAGTTGGACATGGAAAAACTCATACATATATACATACATACATGTATATAAATACATACATGTATATTTGATGAAATCGCGATTGGAAGATGTTTGCGCTGAAAAGGGTTCTTTAGAAAATAAGAACACTTGAAAAATTTGTCAAAACACTTCCTTGACAGTATGAAAACTGAATGTTATCTGTTTTTATTTATTTTGAAGAAAGTTAACTGACGAAATTTGTTATTTTTGTTCATAAATCATATAGAGTCTCGACTTATGTGCCAAACTAACCGGTTGTGTTTATTTCAAAGCTCCCGTATTTAAACAAAAAAAAAAAAGTTTTATACAAAATTCTGTTTTTTGAGTCTTTACGATTTTTCTTTTGACTTTCTTAAGAAAACACTTGCCTTCGGTTGGCAGGCCGGCTGCTGAGGTTAACTTTCTTTTTCTTTATTTTCTTAGTTCATTACGCAAGAACAATGTCAGATGCTGGTATAGCTCCCAAAAAGATGTCTTCCAATTTCAAGCCATCTCGACGAAAGGTTGCCGTGAATCCATTCATGAGTCTCATGTGGCTAAGCACTCGGTCTTTGCTAAGGACCAAGTTACGCGACCAACAGTCAATACAGACGAAGCTGCTAAAGTAGCTGTTATGAATACCTCTAGGAATGTCAAGGCGACTGCCTTTGATGCCAATAGGTACCTCTCAGATACTTCGGATGAATTTGATGATTCCAATTATTCAGACACCTCATCTGTCCCGACTATGACCATTTTTACCCCCAAGTGGATTAGTAAGATGAAGAACGCTTTACTCAGGTAAATAACCTAAGGAAAAGACGAAATCTTGACATACTCGGAGGTAGTAATATCAACAAATCATCGCTGCCAAACCCTGTTGGCGACCATAAACATCCTCAAGCTCCAGCCTCTGGCATGACCATACAATCACAATCTTCAAGTCAAGAAGACTCTACCTACTTAGGAAAGAACAATAGCTTTGCTATTTTGTCTGACGATGATGATGATGATACAATGACTTCCACTCATATTAATGAATCAATCTGCACCTCTAAACTTATCAATCTGCACCTCTAAACTTGGCCATGGTTTGTCTGAGCCTGTTGAAGCTAACTTGCATTCGGTGTCCCCAAGCATTGCATCTTCTCAAGCTAAAACCAAGAAACGTGAGCCCCGTCCTCCACCCTTCCTTTTAAGGGGAATCACTGATTTTAGGCAACTAATTTCCTTACTATCTTCTGTGACCAATGGTTTTCGCCTCAAGACAACTGGTAAATCTTCCTGTAGGTTTACTGTGGATGACGGCAATGTTTACCGTCCAGAAGCTTTTCAAGGATAATGGAATTCCAGTCAGCACTTTTCAGTTTAAAAATGAACGAGCCTTTCGAGTCGTTATCAAGGGACTTCACGCTTCCACTGAAATAGCTGAAATTACTGCAAAACTTAAAGCTCTGGGACACAACCCTCGGAATGTATTCAACCCCCCTGGTGAAAATGGGAAGGCGAACCGGGATATATTCTTTGTTGAGCTGGAACCAGCTAGAAACAACAAAAATGTATATGATATCCAGATAATTGACTACCAGGTGGTTAAAGCTGAACCGCAACTTCAAAGAAAGGGTCCTTTAAGGTGATTCCGATGTCAAGAATTTGGACATTCAAAAAACTTTTGCTCACTCTTGCCAAAGTGTGCCAGATGTGCTGGTGACCATGAGACAAAAGACATGGAGAGGTGCTTGGCCATAAATGAGGAATTCAGGTGCATTAACTGTGGTTCTAATCATAGTGCATCTTCCCGTCGATGCCCTGCCTATTTAGAGGCTATTGAAAGACGTAAGCCCACTGGTTCTGTAGAGCGTAGACCCACTCAAAAACGTACTTTTAAGCCTGCCACGCCCCCGGCTGAAAATGCTTGGTTTACTACGCGTCTTTCTGCATCCTCAAGTCAGACTTCGCCAGCGTCTAATTCACATCCAAGTGAAAATACCTCTTTGATTGTACAACCTTCTCAGGACAGGCTTCTGGAATTTATTAATGGTTTAAGGAAGCAACAAGAGGCTGCTGCGACAGCCCAAGCGTCTGCAATTGATAAGTTGTTGTTACGCTTTAATCAAATGATATCAGTAATGACGACCACACTACAAATGTTGCAGTGCGTGATTTCTAAGCACGCCATTTTATCAGGGTCATTGCGATGACTAAATACGGTATAAATATCGTTATTTGGAACGCCAACAACTTAGTTGGCAAATCACTCGAGATTGAGCACCTCCTCCAGGAACGCAACATTGACATTTTATTGATCTCAGAGACACATTTTACGTTCATTCTTCCATATGAATGGATATGCTGTTCACTCTGCCAACCACCCTGATGATCGACATCGTGGTGGTGTTGCTGTCATTATCAAATCCTGTTTAGATTATCACCTAAGTGCCACAATATCGGAGCCTCACCTGCAAGCAGTTGCCATAAGTTTGGTCCAGTGACCAAACCCAGTGGTTTGGCAGAATTTCATTTGGTGCTGTCTACTGTCCACCTGGTCACCGCCTTTCTTGGACGACTGATGAATATCTGCGTCTGTTTGGCTCTGTAGGTAGCCGCTTTCTCATTGGAGGGGATTGGATTGCGCACCACAGTTTCTGGGGGTGCAGGCGATCATGCCCTCGGGGAAACACCCTGATGTCAGTTATTGCTGACTCAAATATGCAGATTTTGGCTACTGGCGGACCCACTCATTTTCCTTGGATCAATGACCACCTCCAATGACCAATGGTCGTCGGACCATTGATTTTGCTGTGTACAAAGGCATCCCGTGCAACCACCTTACAATCTCAGAGTGCCCGGGACTTTCCTCTGATCATATTCCGCTCCTAATATATTTTTGCGTGGCTGCCTATACGATCGTCACCAAATCCAGGCTTCTTCCCCGGGGCTCGTATCTTAAAAGATTCAGTGCGCAACTTGCTGCTCTGACTCAGGAGCAACCTTCTCTTCTTTCTGTGGACGACGTATATTCCTTTGCTGAGGTCTTAGTTGAACAGATCCATCAAGCTGCCCCTCCTCCTAGAAGTATACCTATTCCTCCTCCATCTTGGGCTTATTCAAAGCCAGAAATTGCTGCCTTGGTCAGAAAAGGTCATGCACTTCGCCGTGTCTGGATGAGGGCGAGGCATACCATCGATATGGCAAGGTGGAAGGCTAGTGTATCAGAGCTAAGGAAAGTCCTCCGTTCGGCCAAGTCAGAATCTTTTATAGACAAGCTCAGTGCAATTGATCCTAACCAGAATCACGGATTTGCGCTCTAAAATTGCACCCGCAACCTTAAAAGACAGCCGCTTCAGAGGTTTTCCCTTAAACGTCATGATGGTACTTGGGCCCACAGTGATTTCGAGATTGCTGAAGTATTTGCTGATGATTTTGAAGTCCAGACTACAATCTCTAGGTTAGGTCTTTCATTTGGCCCTCATGTTACTGTCCGTCCAGTAGACGAAGATGAGGTACGTGGTCATATAAAGCGACTGGTTACTACTAAAGCTCCTGGCATGGACGCGATTGATGGCAAAGTTGCAAAGGCTCTGCCTAGCTCTGTCATTGCACAGCTCTGTCTCCTATTTAATGCTTGCCTGGACCTTGGTCATTTTCCATCACCTTGGAAACGAGCATTAGTCACAATGGTGGCAAAAAAAGGAAAAGACCCATGTTGCCCGGAATCTTATAGGCCGATTAGTAGCGGATCATGCTTGGTAGACTTCTAGCTATTAACGCCTTTGAAGACGCACTTCCGAACCACCAGTTTGGATTCCGTAGTCGCAATAGTGCTATCGAGCAAGTACACAGAGTAATTAACCATGTTCTGGGGGCTTTCGAAGACTACAAATACTGCTCAGCCGTTTTTCTTGACGTTCGACAGGCCTTTGACAGGGTTTACAATTTACACTTCGGAGCTTCCAAACCCAGTTGCTCGTGGTACACTCCTGGCCACATATGCAGATGACACTGTCCAGACATTCTTAGACGAATTTGAGTGCTGGGCCTCTCGATGGAACATTGCGCTAAATGTTGACAAAACGCAGCATGCCACTTATGCTCTCCGCCCTGGCCGTTTGCGTAGTCTTTACATTGATGGGAAAAGGCTCAAGCACGAAGATAAGGTGTGTGATGGTCAGCTTTGTATGTGTACGGCTTAAGTCATATACATACGTAGTTTTGACAGTCACTTTGTCTTATCTTATCTCTAAAACAAAAGCTCAAAAGATAAAGCCACGCTTGTGTAAAAGAACTTTGGTTAGCTGATTTATCTTAGTCAGCAATACTATCTGTTTTTTTTTGAAGTAAGCTTATCCTACGCCCACGCGGTTCATGGAAAATTTTTAAGCATGTGCATTTAGTTGGTCAGAGCCTCTCAAATAAATCAGATCGTTCTTGGAGTAAATAAAATCGTACACTTAAAACACGTGATAATTTTTGCACATGCCAAATAAATATAAAAGGCAATTTTATTCAAAGTGCGTTACAAAAATATTAAGTGCATAATAGAAAACCGATCAAGAGACGTAGGAAGAACCTAACTTGGCAAAACATATATATGTGCAGGTAAAATTTGTCACGAAAAATATCAATACATGTGACTGAAATAAAACAAAGTTTCAGGATTTGTGGTTGGATTTAAATCCACCAATTATTGAAACTGCACCTTCTGAAGAAGCACCACAAAATAATTTAGCTGCTAAGCTGGCCAAGCGACGTTCAACGTGGGCAACTAAAAACTCACAGCAACTCGCAGCAAAAAGAAAATAATTTGGATGAGATTTAAAACTATATACTGGACAGATATTTTATTTTTAATTAATAATTTTTATATTTATATAACCTAACCTAACCATTAAAGTTACAGCCACTAAGCTACAGGCCTGCATGCACACGTGGATTTAAAAAGGTAACAAGTAAAAACAAAAATAGAAAAAATAAATAAAATTTAATAAGATTATTATGCAAATATATATATAAGAAATTTAACAAAAATTTTAAAAAATGGTAGTCAAGTAAAACAAACAAAAAAAAAAAAAAAACGAAAAATCAATTTCTATAGTTTTATAGTCTTGTACAATTGAAAATTATATATTCAAATTAATTATTTAAACATTATTCACCCTTCGATAAGTTAAGAATACATATATTAGGATCAGCCTTCTTCCAAGAAATTAAAATGAAGTATTTGTTAATAATTAGAAAAGAGATAAGATAAGGCAAAAATGAACGTTATTATTTTTATAGATATTTATTGCCATTAAGAACAAGAATTATATTTGAATGTTAACATGGAGTTGAAACTGAACTAATTAATATAATGGGGTACTAAAAGAAAAACAAACACACATCAAATCACTTAAGGGTTAACATACAAAATTCAATACATTGCAAAGTGTTAACAAGGTTGGGCGGGTAATATAGAGCACTTACACCAAGCTCATAAAAAAAAAAAAATAAAAAAACAATACGCCTAAACATAACTAAAAATTGTAACATCTGGCTAGGTTAGCACATTCTCTTGTAATTTCGTTAGCTAGATTTGATAAAAGATCCCCCCCAATCCGACGAAGTCCTAGCCGAAAACGTCCCAGTGCTAACCGCTCTTAAATCAAAAATCTAGTTAAAAGGCAACTCCTGTTGCCACGAGAATCATTACAAAAGTGGCGCCCAACGTGGGGCAAAGAACAAACAAAGGCATTAAAAATTAATAAAGAAAATGTTTGAATTTAACACCAACATCCGTTAAGCCTTATTCGTTCAAAGCTATGTCTAAGCAATTAAAATCATTGTTGGAGAAACCTCTGGAATACAGCTGATGTAGTGGTACAATACTGTACATAGCCGTCCGAAGTATGCGAAAACAATTGTTTTATGAGCTAAAATAAGAATTTTGTGATAGGAATGTAACATTGCCTGTGGATCTCTTTAAGGTTATTATGCTAGTCATTAACTTTACTGCCCGGAACAATTTTCCTTTTGCATTGACGTACCGTCCTTATTAAAGACAAAATATTTAAATAATTGTGGGAAAAGTTTAAGTTTTGCGTATATAATAAAAAAAAAATGATGTGTTTTGTTTTTTTATTAGTACCCCTAAAAAAAAAAAGAAACTTTTGAGAATACGTCATTGTGAGTGAAATAAATTAGAGCAAAATGTCAGTGAGACACAGTTTAGATCGGCCAAGTATGCCAAGCAATGAAAGTAGTTGTGAAATATGTTCTCAGCCAATGACACAATTAGATATAGATAGATTAAATAATCAAGAAAGAATGAGCAGAAGTAATAGCATCAGTGCAGATATTGGAAAAATAGTAAATGTTATAAGTGGTTGGAAATTACAGTGTAATGGTTCTAGAAATGGTATGCCTGTTGGAAAATTTATTTATATGGTGACTGCCTTGACAAATGATTGTTTGGACGGTAAATTTGAAATTTTGTGCGATCTTATCCACATACTTTTTAGTGGGAGAGCGAGTGAATGGTTCTGGAGGTATAGGCGTACGGTTGACAAAGTAGTATGGAAAAGTCTCTGCAGCTCTCTTAGTTCTTATTTTCACGATCCATTGTCAGATGACGACGTAAGAGAATTAATAAGGGATAGAAAGCAACAACCCAATGAGAGTTTTGATGAATTCCATAATGCAATTATGTTGTTGGTAGATCGGTTACAATATCCAATAAGCGAAAGTCAATTAGTTTCAGTACTTAAACGTAACCTAAGACCTTTTCTGCGAAAAGAGCTTTTCTATTTGGAAATAAATTCTTTAGGTAACTTACGAAATCTTGTAACACGAAGAGAAGCTTTTAGTGAGGAATTTAATAATAATTATAATACAAAGATTAATCGAAAAGTAAATGAAATATGTATAGACGATCGAAGTATGAACGATTATTTAATGGAAAATGAAATTTGTGAAATAAAAGGAGATAAAGCTGATGATATGAAAATACAGTGTTGGAATTGTAGAAAATATGGAGATAAATTCATAGATTGTCAATTTGAAAGAAAAATATTTTGTATGGGATGTGGCACAGAAAATGTGAAACGACCAAATTGCGAGTTATGTCAGAAAAACAGAAGGTCGAATGGATATGACAACACCAACTATCGTTCCAATCCAAAAAACTGATTAATTTGGATGACTTAACTCATCCATCGCCAAAGTATATTAAAAATATAAATATAGGACAGAATGACGTTAAAGGGAAATTATATCCTATAATTCCATATCATGTTCGATTAAGAAATTATATTAGAGTCCGTAACAAAATCTTTAACCAGAGTAAAGAAATTGGAATTGATGTTAGGAACAGACCTAAGCGAAACTCTTTACGATTGCGTAATTTTTTTAACAAAATTAAAGATAAATCGCAAAGATTGACGGTTAGTTTAGATGCAATGCTTAGCAAAGACAAAGATGTTAGACCATTTGTAGAAGTGTTAATTTTTGGTAAAATTTATGGCGGATTATTAGATTCCGGTGCATCTGTCTCTTGTTTAAGTGGACAAGCAGCCAAGGAATATTTAAAAGCAAAAATTGTTCGCAAACACGGTAACCATTGTTACGAATTAGAAGAGAATGGTAAAATAATTGGAAAATTTCACGCAAAAGATCTTCAAAAGTGTATGACTTAATGAATCTGACCCATTTTTCAGCTTCTTTTATCACTGTAAAAGCTAATAAAATAATCTGTGTTGTGATGGTCAGCTTTGTATGTGTACGGCTTAAGTCATATACATACGTAGTTTTGAGAGTCACTTTGTTTGTCTTATCTTATCTCTAAAACAAAAGCTCAAAAGATAAAGCCACGCTTGTGTAAAAGAACTTTGGTTAGCTGATTTATCTTAGTCAGCAATACTATCTGTTTTTTTTTGAAGTAAGCTTATCCTACGCCCACGCGGTTCATGGAAAATTTTTAAGCATGTGCATTTAGTTGGTCAGAGCCTCTCAAATAAATCAGATCGTTCTTGGAGTAAATAAAATCGTACACTTAAAACACGTGATAATTTTTGCACATGCCAAATAAATATAAAAGGCAATTTTATTCAAAGTGCGTTACAAAAATATTAAGTGCATAATAGAAAACCGATCAAGAGACGTAGGAAGAACCTAACTTGGCAAAACATATATATGTGCAGGTAAAATTTGTCACGAAAAATATCAATACATGTGACTGAAATAAAACAAAGTTTCAGGATTTGTGGTTGGATTTAAATCCACCAATTATTGAAACTGCACCTTCTGAAGAAGCACCACAAAATAATTTAGCTGCTAAGCTGGCCAAGCGACGTTCAACCTGGGCAACTAAAAACTCACAGCAACTCGCAGCAAAAAGAAAATAATTTGGATGAGATTTAAAACTATATACTGGACAGATATTTTATTTTTAATTAATAATTTTTATATTTATATAACCTAACCTAACCATTAAAGTTACAGCCACTCAGCTACAGGCCTGCATGCACACGTGGATTTAAAAAGGTAACAAGTAAAAACAAAAATAGAAAAAAATTTTAAAAAATGGTAGTCAAGTAAAACAAACAAAAAAAAAAAAAAACGAAAAATCAATTTCTATAGTTTTATAGTCTTGTACAATTGAAAATTATATATTCAAATTAATTATTTAAACATTATTCACCCTTCGATAAGTTAAGAATACATATATTAGGATCAGCCTTCTTCCAAGAAATTAAAATGAAGTATTTGTTAATAATTAGAAAAGAGATAAGATAAGGCAAAAATGAACGTTATTATTTTTATAGATATTTATTGCCATTAAGAACAAGAATTATATTTGAATGTTAACATGGAGTTGAAACTGAACTAATTAATATAATGGGGTACTAAAAGAAAAACAAACACACATCAAATCACTTAAGGGTTAACACACAAAATTCAATGCATTGCAAAGTGTTAACAAGGTTGGGCGGGTAATATAGAGCACTTACACCAAGCTCATAAAAAAAAAAAAATAAAAAAACAATACGCCTAAACATAACTAAAAATTGTAACATCTGGCTAGGTTAGCACATTCTCTTGTAATTTCGTTAGCTAGATTTGATAAAAGATCCCCCCCAATCCGACGAAGTCCTAGCCGAAAACGTTCCAGTGCTAACCGCTCTTAAATCAAAAATCTAGTTAAAAGGCAACTCCTGTTGCCACGAGAATCATTACAGGTGACGTACCTCGGAGTTACCTTAGACCGTCGCCTTTGTTGGAAGGGACAAATTGATCGAGTTTGTGGATCAGCAAGAACAAAACTTGACAAAATGGACTGGCTCCTTCGTCCAGGTAGCGGCCTATCCCTTGAAGGCAAGGTGCGGCTTTTTAAGGCCAATATTCTGTAAATTATATTCTCCAAAATAATTCATATGATGCATTCTTAACACTCATAAAAATCCCAACTTCCTAACTTAACAAACACCAAAGTTATGGCAATTCTAATCGTTCAGTTATATGGCAGCTATAGGATATAGTCGGCCGATCCTTATGAAATTTGATAAGTCGGATTGATTGGCCATATATAAAACCCATAGAAAATCCCAACTTCCTAACTTAACAAACACCAAAGTTATGGCGTTTCCGATCAATCAGTTATATGGCGGCTATAAGATATAGTCGGCCGATCCTTACGAAATTTAGTAGGTCGGATTATAGGATATAGTCGGCCGATCCCGGCAACACCACTGGGTCGACGGCGTCTCCGCAGAAGACACCCGGCAGATTTATGGATTCTCGGCCGTGACAGACACGGTCGTCTTCTGTAATTACACATCCTTATTAACTTTTGATTGGCTATGACCACACCTGATTTGCCCAAGAATGGAGCACCCGCCGCCCGAATGCCTAAACTACTTACAGCGCTGGCCCAGATAAGCAGCATAGTAAGTAATTGAACTTAACAATTCGCGTGAGGGAATAGTCATTGTAAACCAAACTATTGAATGTAGCATTTACTGAGAGTCTTGCCATCAAAGTCAAAGATCCAGCCAACGTTGTTTCAAACGTGCGTTGATCTGCAGTGACTTAACCTTGTTTTGACTGAATTAGTATTTGGCTTATAATTCTCCACCCAGAACTCTACTTCTGCAGCGACACACTTACTTAAATGAACTAGTTCCAATCCTAGCTTACTGTCTTCGGTGCTTAACACACAAAGGCCTGTTAGCAACTTGAAGGGAGAAACCTTTGTATTCCTTGGCTCAGTGTTATTAATCGACTGTTTTACCCTGCCGACTTGCTTATTTGAGTTCGGACGTTGATGCACTAAGATCAGCGCAAACAAGTGGCCCTTACGACACCAAGCAGTGCTTGTTACGCGCGGAGCCTTATAGGCGTAAAAACGAGATCGCGAGAAGTTAAAAAGCACAATGTAGAAGCGGACAGACTAAGATTAGAAGCAAGCACACTTTATTCTCCTGGCTCAGTTTTGATAACATTGGAACCACTATCTTGTGCATTCGCTCTACCTGTCCGTTACCCCTGGAAACTCCTGTCGCAATTAGCAAATGCTGAATATTTTCCTTTTCGCCATACTCTTTAAACAAGTGTGACGTAACAGCGGCTCCTCGATCTGATACAATTCTGTATGGGTTACCGAAAAGAACTGATTGACGCTCCAAGCAACTCTGTACTTCTTAAACTCCCTTACTTCATGTAGGATTCAACCATACGCACTTAGAAAAAGCATTAACTATAACGAGAATGTGATTATAGCGTTTTGAAGCTGCCGAATGTTAGCACCTGACTTTCTCCAATTCCTGTCAGAACTCTTTGCCTGCCCATCAAACTGCCAACGCCTACGCCTAGTTTTAAAAATACATGCCTACGCATTACGCACAGCTCTGCTCCTGTATCTACAAGGCCTTTGAATTAAACATTCGAACAGGAAACAGACTTTACCTCCAAACCACAAGCAACTGGTGCATGAGATTGCTTTGGAATTACATTCTCTGCCCGGACTACATTGGTTCTTTCTTCTGTGTTGACTTGAAGCTCCGCCTTACACTGTGCTGCTCGGTGTCCTGGCCGATTACATTTGAAACATTTCTCTTGCACTGGACAATCTCTCTTCATATGGGATGGATCTCCACATCTGAAACATTTTCTAACCGACTCTGTTGTCCTTTCCATGGCTGACTTATTGACTACCTTACCATCCTAAAAAGTATGCTTGCTTTTTGGCTTATATGTGCGTTTTGCCTTTTGGTATGCCTCGAGGTTCCTCACGCCAACTTGGACATACGGCATCCAACTTTGGGGCACAGCTTCAAGGCGCCAGCGGAACATGCTAAGGGTGGTGCAGGCACGTGCTGCTTGGCGGGCAACCGGGCTTCCCTGGTATGTGACCAACCGGGAAATCGAAGCTGATCTTCGCCTTATTCCGGTGGGCGATCAAATTAACCTACACAGCAGCCGATACAGCGACAGGCTCATGGCGCACCCAAACCCACTGGGTAGCAGGCTTGTCAACCCGCAACCTCTTCGAAGGCTGAAGAGATTACACCCCAGTGACCTCGCTTCCCGGGTCATCCAGTAAAGCATATAAAATTTTGTAAATTTTGTAAATAATTGTATTTAGTTTAAATAGTATAATAGGTTAGTTCAAATGGCATTAAACGATTCCGGCGAAAAAAAAATATATAAAAAAAAGGTATGTCTCGATCTCCCACTTAAAGTCTTTCAGATTTCTAGCCTAATACTGCATGGATTTATTCGAAGTCAATTAGACTTTCATCCTCCAAACGTATCGGCTTAGCAATCTCCATTAATGCATATAAAAACTCCTGCAATAATTCACTTTTACTTTGACGACGCTTTCCCAACCTGCGATGAATCTCGACTGTAGATACTTGCACTCCGAACTTTAATGACAAAGCAAACTTTAAACTTTCCCAGTCCTTACTGTCTCTCTGGCTACGCATAAACATTTTATCTGCTCCACTAAGTAATTGCTTTGCATAAACAAACTGCTGCAGCGGGCTCCACTCCACGGTAGCCGCACAATCTTCTTAATCCTCAATCTACAGAAATATATTTGGGACTTCTGAGCCTGAAAATTGAGAAACACTTCCTTTGACGCCTTTCAATACAAACCACGATCTAGACTGTCCTGCGCTACTTGTCCATGTTATCTTTCTTCTCTTCTATGGGGAACTGCCGATGTGGACGATGTAGACCTAAAATCTGCGGGCTCACCCTCACCCTCAGTCTCTGACTCACCCTCATCCATCAACCCAAAATGGTTTAGTAAACTTAGTTGTAATTAAGATTTTAGTAGTTGTACTCATCTGCAGTTCTGACAACTTCCGTCGCAACTCGTCCACTCGCAATGCCAAGATCTCACCTCTCTCATTTTGCAAAAGTAGCCTGCTAAACTGTTTTAAGTTTAATTCCTTTTGATACAATTGTAATCAAATGTGGCATTTGCCGATATACGTGTGGCCACCTCTGGCGCGAGCGCGTTCGTTTAACTTTTTTAGTCTTTTTATACCCGTTACTCGTAGAGTAAAAGGGTATATTGTATTCGTGCAAAAGTATGTAACAGGTAGAAGGAAGCGTTTCCGACCCTATAAAGTATATATATTCTTGATCAGGGTCACTAGCCGAGTCGATCTAGCCATGTCCGTCTGTCCGTCTGTCAGTCTGTCCGTATGAACGCTGAGATCTCGGAAACTATAAAAGCTAGAAGATTGACATTTTGCATGCAGATTCTAGGAGTTCCTACGCAGCGCAAGTTTGTTTCAAAAAGGTGCCACGCCCCCTTTAACGCTCACAATCGCTTATATACGGTTTTAAAAATTTAAATATTTCGGAAAAGTAAAAATGCAGTTTTATTGTGTTTATCAATACCTATCGAAATGTAGAAGAAATTTTTCAAATCGGACCATTCGTTAAAAAGTTATGCGTGATCAAAGTTTCTATCTCCATCTCCCTCGCACTCCCTTTACCTGAGTAACGGGTATCTGATAGTCGGGGCACCCGACTATAGCGTTCTCTCTTGTTTATTTACATATTGTTTTGTGCGCGCACAGCGCGCTGCTGCTATCTTCGAATGTTTTTCGCGGAATCTCCGCGCTGCCTCTGTGAACTTGTTTATGTTTTGGTGTTCGTTCTGTATTGTATTTGTTCCTACGTACGGCTTAGCGTCTCCAATGTATATCCTCTTTGTTTTCCGTGTGTTTGGGTCTTTTACTGCCATGATCACTGGTGACACGAAATTGGTTACCTTCCAGGGACCGTTGTAGTGTGCATACATACAGAGTACACACTGTACCATCGGCAACAATGTTAGCCAATTCTGCAGGATCAGCACTCTTCAATTGCAAACGTAATTTGACCACACACGCCATCAGCGAGTGATAAGTCGCGCTAGCCTATTCCCTCAGCTTGGCGACTGCAATAAGTATACCCATGTATGCACATAACATTCCATTCCCTCTCTCTGGGCACCGCTCTCAGAGATAAACATAAGCTAATATATAAGGCGGTTGCGTCGCTGCTTGCTTGACCGACAGCGTCGACTGCGCAACATAGAGCTAAGCGAAGAAAAGAATATTGGCCGGCAAACCAAAAGAGTACAGAATAAACATATTAATATTTTTAAATAAAACCAGTGCGTTTTTCATTATGACTAAAAACTGTGAACCATAAATTCTTCTCTTAACATGACGACCATGACATGGATTTATATTAAACAAATAAAAACACTGCTAAAAATTTATGAAAAATAAACAACAAATAAAATTATTATTACAAATAAAAACACTAATTAAAAAAAAAAAAAAAACAAAAAAAATCATCAACAAAAATTGAAGAAAATGGTTATGTATGTGTTACTACAAGATTATGAAACGGAATAATATAAATGGTACACAAAAAGTTATGAAAACTGAGTTGAAACGATTATGATAAGATATATCAAAAACTATAACGTTGAAAAAACAAAACACCCTGATTATAGGAAAACGGCCTAAAAAGAAGGGTTTGTCCTGCGAAACACCAAATAAAATAGCTTGTGCGATGACCAGCACCGGCACCGCCCGAGTCCAAAGGGCCAGGAATATCTAAAAAAAAAACAAGAGAGAACGCTATAGTCGAGTGCCTCGACTATTAGATACCCGTTACTCAGCTAAACAACTTAATATAAATATGCCTTCTTTGCAGGGCAATTGCAACTGTGTACAATGTAAATACATACATATGTATATGCTTACAAACATACACACATACGCCATTGTTTGACTCAGACCTCCATTATGGCTAACTTGACTTGATTTGCATAGTTCTTGGGATATAGTTCGGTATTGACAAATGAAAGCCATCGCAATTTCCTTTAATAATCCTTATCGAGAATTAACGTTGACTCTGTTGAGCGCCTTGGCCAGCTGTTCCAAAGTCATCCGTTAGATGGCGCTATTGTATACGCCATGAAAGGCGGAAATGTAGGCGCTAGCCAGGCTTAAGCGTTTAATGGGTTTTTGGGCGTTAGAGTGGGCGTTGCAAACTTTTATTTGGCCAATCGAAAGGTATTGACGAAACAAATACATATCAAAAAAAAAATTCATAATAGCATCAAAACTGTGGCCACAGCTTGTGGCTTGTGGGCGTCAGAGGGGGCGTGGCACCATTTTGAAACAAACTTGCGCTGCGTAGGAACTCCTTAAATCTACATGCAAAATACCAATCCTCTAGCTTTTATAGTTTCCGAGATCTCAGCGTTCATACGGACGGACAGAGGGACAGACGGACATGGCTAGATCGACTCGGCTAGTGATCCTGAACAAGAATATATATACTTTATAGGGTCGGAAACGCTTCCTTCTACCTGTTACATACTTTTGCACGAATACAATATACCCTTTTACTCTACGAGTAACGGGTATAATAATAATTCAAATCATCAAAAACAAAAAGAAATAGCCTGTGCGATGACCAGCACCGGTACCGCCCGAGTCCAAAGGGCCCGGAACATCAAAAAAATAATAGCCTGTGCAAGGACCAGCACCGGCACCGCCCGAGTCAAAAAGGCCCAGGACCTTTAAGACCAGAAGATACTAAGGACAAGGATGCAGAAACCCATTTTTTTGTATGTATAAATATATTATAAAATTGTAAGTTTGAGCTGTACAAGAAGACGGCCTAAATTAGAACATGTTTTGAAAGGCAGTAAAAATAATTTGTAACAATAATAAAAAAATGGAAAATAATATAATAACGTACAACCAATTTTATTTTTAAAATATTTGTGTTATTTTGAGCTTTAAAAGAAGATGGCCCAAAAAGATTATAAATAGGCAGGGAATTTTGTAAAAAAAGGTAGTACATTTATTAAATATTAAATGCGAATATATATGTATATTTAAAAATTAATATTTTCAAAATAAAAAAAATTTTTTGTTATAAAAAAAGAATAATAAAAATGTAAGATAAGTAACCAGAATATAAGAATAAAAAAAAAATCTATACACTTGAACAACATTTTTTTAAATTACAATATTAGTATTGACTCCTATTATTCTTTTCCCTCCCCATGCAAAATTAAAAATTACAATGGGTTGGTTCGGCTCAGACGACACCCAGTCTACGGGAAATAAAGTTAAGTTAAGTTAAGGAAGCTATCGGGGTCAAAACCGCGGTAATGGAGGCAACAACACAAACTACACCGATCAAAATGGCAGAAATAACACTGTAAGAATGGCTCAAACTATCTCGGAAAACGAGGAAGCTCCCTTAAGAAGTCAACAATAAAAAACAACACAGTTCACTCTATTACTCTTAATTTAAATATATTCGTAAAAATAAAACATGAACTTACACAAAAACCGCTCACCTTTTTGATAGACACCGGACCAAATATTTCTCTCAAGAAAATTCCGACAACTTCATTGATACGGACTTCAATAACACTATACAAATATCAGGAATAGGCAAAGGCTCAATAACTACAATAGGACTATCATTTATTGAATTAAGCAATTATATAATACCACATAACTTTCATTTAGTTCCCCATAACTTTTCAATACCGGTAGACGGAATAATTGGAATAGACTTCATAAAGAAATTTAATTGTATATTGGACTTTAATCAATAATGACCTTTTCATTTTAAGACCTGATAATTTAAAATTTCCGATAAAAATACCAATCATTCATAATATAGAAACTAACGAAATAATTATACCAGCACGCTCCGAAGTAATTAGAAAAATAAATTTAACCAAAAGTAATAAAACCCTCCTGATACCAAATCAAGAAATTGAAGATGGTGTATTCATAGGAAATACAATTTCAGATCCCCAAACCACATTCGTCCGAATTTTAAACACCACAAATGAGGACAAAATAGTAAACCTTAAGAACATTAAAACACGAATCTATCGACAACTATAATATTGTCAATTTAAATGGCACAAATAGAAACGAAAAGTCATCAATAAACTAAAACAAAACTTTCCGACTCAATTTAAAAATGTCTTAACAAATCTTTGTTCAAAATATAGTGACATATTCGGTCTTGAAACCGAATCGATATCTACTAATAATTTCTTCAAGCAAAAATTAAGAGTAAAAGATTATGAACCCGTATATATAAAAAAATATAGAAGTCCACAATGTCATAAAGAGGAAATAACTAAGGAAGTGGACAAACTTATAAAAAATAAAATAAAAGAGCCCTCAGTATCAGAATATAATAGCCCTCTGTTACTTGTTCCAAAAAAATCATTACCTGACTCAAAGGAGAAAATATGGCGTTTAGTAATTGATTATCGTCAAATTATTAAAAAACTTTTAGCAGACAAATTTCCACTACCTAGAATCGATGACATACTTGATCAATTGGGCCGAGCAAAGTATTTATCTTGTTTAGATCTTATGTCCGGATTCCACCAAATTGAATTAGAGGAATCGTCCAGAAATATAACTTCATTTTCCACGAGCTATGGCTCTTATCGTTTTACACGATTAACTTATGATTTAAAAATAGCCCCAAATTTTTTCCAGCGTATGATGACAATTGCATTTTCCGGCTTGGAGCCATCCCAGGCATTCCTCTACATGGACGACCTAATATAATAGTTACCAAAAATTAATGAGTCCAACACTACTTCAATACTTCATTTACTAAAGGAGAATCCAATAAAAGCACAACGAAACAAGAACTACTAGCAATACATTGGGCAATTAACCATTTTAGACCTTACGTTTATGGGCGACATTTCCTAGTTAAAACAGACCATAGACCATTAACATTCCTCTTTTCTATGGTTAATCCAAACTCTAAATTAACATGAATAAGACTAGATTTGGAAGAATACGAATTTACAGTTGAGTATCTTAAGGGAAAGGACAAATACGTTGCTGATGCGTTATCTAGAATAACCATCAAAGAACTAAAAAACATACAAAAGCAAATTCTAAAAGTCACTACAAGAAATCAGTACAGACAGAATAAACCCTGCGCAGGGAAAAATCAAGCACAGCTGCCTAGGCAGTGTGTTGAAAAAGCTTCTATGCCCAAAATATACGACGTCCTTAACAACGACGAAGTAAAGAAAGTAGTGACCTTACATTTAAATAATTTCAAATGCTATTTTAACCATGGTAAAAAAGTTATTGCAAGAATAAATGTTAGCGATCTATATACCAATTGTACATTTGATTTAGGTCAATTTTTCCAAAGGCTTGAAAAAGAAGCCGGTATATACGAGGTGTGTTCAAAAAGTAAGGTGACTTTGTATTTTCAAGAAAAACTATTAATTTATTTATCAATATTTATGTTGTCCCCTTCAAAGTAATCCCCCTCAGATACAATACACTTATGCCAACGGTTTTTCCAATCCTCAAAGCACTTCCCATAAGCACTTTTCGGTATAGCCTTGAGCTCTTGCAGCGATGCAGTCTTTATCTCTTCAATCGTTGCAAATCTCCGTCCTTTCATAGGTCTCTTCAGTTTTGGGAACAAGAAAAAGTCACATGGGGCCAAATCCGGTGAATATGGTGGCTGAGGCATTATTGTGGTGTTGTTTTTGGCCAAAAAATCTCTCACAAGCAAAGATGAGTGAGCAGGGGCATTATCGTGATGCAAAAGCCATGAATTGTTTTTCCACAATTCTGGACGTTTCTTTCGTATTGCTTCTCGCAAACGGCGCATAACTTCCAGATAATACTGTTTATTGACCGTACGACCATATGGTAAGAACTCCTGATGCACCACGCCATGGTAATCGAAGAAAACAGTGATCAAAACTTTGACATTTGATCGAACTTGGCGTGCTTTTTTCGGTCTTGGCTCGCCTGGGCTCTTCCATTGGGACGATTGGGCTTTGGTTTCGATATCATAACCATATACCCATGATTCGTCACCAGTTATGACCCTTTTGAGTAAATCTGGGTCGTCGTTGACGTCATTCAACAGCTCTTGAGCGATGCTCATGCGACGGTTCTTTTGGTCAAAATTCAGCAATTTCGGAACAAACTTCGCTGACACACGACTCATACCCAAAACGTTTGAAAAAATTTCATGGCACGAGCCAAGCGATATACCGACATCTTCAGCAACTTCTCTGATAGTGATTCGACGATTTTCCAAAACAATTTTCGTCACTGCTTGAACGTTTTCATCAGTTGTTGACGTGCTTGGGCGTCCAGAGAGAGGCTGGTCATTGGCATCTTCCCGGCCATCTTGGAAGAGTTTGTACCACTTGTACACATTTTTTTTACTCAGAACAGTTTCACCGTATGCCACTGTCAACATTTCAAGTGTTTCAGAGCACTTAATTTTATTTTTTACACAAAATTTGATGCAAATCCTTTGATCCATATTTTTCGATAGCAAAAAATCGCCGAGCTCGCAAAATAACTTGTAACTTTACGCCTCTCACAACCAAACAAAAGAGGATGTTCCATTGAAACTTGGTACAGATGTTAGGGAAGAGTGTACCAATATAACAAAACAAAAAAATCGATAATCGAAAATATGTTGCCCGCGAAATTTGAAAAGTCACCTTACTTTTTGAACACACCTCGTACAAGATCAGCCAACTTAAAATGGCACTGTGTGAAAAATCTTTGAAAATATTTCAGTTGATTCGTTTAAAAAAATGGGCAAAAAAATATTTAAAAAATTAAGAGTAGCGCTACTCAAACCAATGACCATAATAAAATATAAGAAAGAAAACCATGACGATCCACTACAAGGCGGCCATACCGGAATAGCCAAAACCTTGTCAAAAATAAAACAACATTTCTATTGGAAAAACATGTCTAGGGACATAACGAACTACGTAAAGACATGTCCAAAATGCCAGAAATCGATAATAACTAAACACACAAAAACCCCATTAACTTTTACAGAGACTCCAACTATGGCATTTGACAGATAGGTCCATTACCAAAACCGGATCAGGGTAATGAATACGCGGTAACTTTGATATGTGACTTAACGAAATATTTAATTGCCATACCAATACCAAACAAAGGCGCAAAATCAGTAGCTAAAGCTATTTTTGAAAATTGTATTCTAACGTACGGTCCAATGAAGACGTTCATATCGGCCATGGGAACTGAATATAAAAATTCAATTATTGAAGATTTATGTAAATACCTCGGTATAAAAAAAATAACATCTACAGCGCACCATCACCAGACATTAGGAACAATAGAACGTAGTCACCGAACACTTAACGAATACATTCGATCCTATATATCCGTTGATAAAACAGATTTGGACATATGGCTACAATACTTCGTCTATTGTTTCAATACAACACCTTCTATGACACACAACTATTGCCCCTATGAATTAGTTTTTAGCAAACATCCAAATTTAAGTACATCTTTTAATTCAACAGATAGAATAGACCCTTTATATAACATAGATGACTATACTAAGGAACCAAAATTTAGACTAGAAAATGCTTACAAAAGAGCAAGAATTATGCTAGATAAAAATAAACAAAAAGAAAAATCTAATTACGACAAAAACACTATTGATTTTAAGTTAGAGATAGGAGACCAGGTTTTATTAAGAAATGAAACCGGTCATAAATTTAATAACAAATATTTAGCGAATATATTTTATAATATATATAATATATATAATATATTAATATGAGCGATCATCGTTTTGACTGTTCGATTCGTTCGCTCGGTGGGGTTCTCCTGGGGCGTGTACGGTGCCTTCATCTTTTGCCGTATCCCCCATTTAACCATGGCATCTCTCGCTTTTCATACTGTGAATTGGACTCCATTATCTGATATTAGGGTTTTTGGCGATCCGACCCTTGCATTTACACTTTCTCGAAATACTCGCAGGAATGCGTCCGCTGCAGCCTGTCGGATTTTGAACATGCCCAGGAGGCCTGCGACTGCTGTACTGTGGTTTTCCGTCAGTACTTGTTGAATTTCAGCCCCAGTTACGCACAGTTTCCATGGTTGTGGGTCTCTCCGACCGCCACCCAGCTTATATAGCCTGCCTGCTTCTCTCTTGAACTCCGTGCTTTGCGGTTCTCCTTCCATTTCCTTGTATTTTTCCTCGATCCAGGTCTCCGTGTACTCTATTGTTTTTAACTCGTCCTGTGATGCTCTGGATAAGGCGTCTGCTACCGCATTCCATTTTCCCTTTCTATACTGGTTGAAGTCCAGTGGAATGGTTGTAGGCCTAGCGTTCATCTGGCCACTTTTCACGAGGGACTTTCTATTGAGTTTAGCCACTTCAAAGCCATGTGGTCTGTTACACTATGAATCGATAGCCTTCTACGTACATCTTGTACTTATTGATGCCCGAATATATCGCTAGGCATTCTTTTTCGGTTGCACTGTAGTTTTTTTCTACTTTGCTCAACCTCCTGCTGGCAAACGCTATTACATGCTCCCCGTCCTCTCCGTTCTGTGTAAGGACCGCGCCTACGCCTAAGTCACTGGCATCCGTTTGCAGTTTAAACTGCTTTGTGAAATCGGGACATATACCGGCGCCTTTGTTAGGCTCGTTTTTAGTTAGTCAAACGATTCCTGGTGTTCTTCAGTCTATTCAAACTTTTGTCTTTTCTTGATTAAGCTTTGCAGCGCTCCTGCCTGTTCGGTGAAATTTGGTATGAACCGTCGGTACCATGATGACATTTCTAAAAAGCTGTGTACTTCCTTTGTGGACCTCGGCGCTGGTAAGTCTCGAATTGCCGCTACTTTGTCCGGGTCTGTCCGAATGCCACGATCGCTTATGACGTATCCTAGGTACGTTAGCTTCTTCTGGAAGAAGTGGCATTTGTCCGGATTAATCCGCAGGTTCGCGTTTTGTAGTCTCCTGAATACTTCTTTCAGCTTCTCCAAATGTTCACGTTTGCTCCGGCCAATAACCACTATGTCGTCTAGATATGCAAATGCGAATGGTTCCATTTCTGGCCCTATTATTGTGTCCAGCGCCTTTTGGAACGTTGCTGGGGCTGTGGTTATCCCAAATGGCAAGACTTTTCATTGCGTTTGTTTGCGTCTTCACAGTGAACGGTCGTGTTTTTGCTTTGCGCTCCGAATTTTCATTTTTCATATTGAAAGCACCGGGGCTTACTTAAATCTGTTTAACGTTTTTACACCTTTAAGTGTCTTTTAACAACTTTCCGTTCGCTGCATCGCGAGTGCATCGTGATTACCTTGTGTTTAGAAAATAAAATATTTTTATCATAATTTAATTCGGTGCTGGTTTGTTGTTATTGTTTTCTATTGCCCCTCTTCTCAGTCTTTCTCTTCTTCGTTGGGCGCTGTTGAAACGGCACGCACTCCAACGGTAATATCTCTCAGAGGTGTTTTATACCGAAGTTAATCGGTTAATAATCCCGCTCTCTCTCTCTTTTCGTTTCAATCTTATTTCGTGGTGCCTAACATCAAAGTGTTTCTCTCCCGCTCTGGCGCTCCCTGTGTTCTTTCATTAAAAAGTTATTGAGCGCTTTCGATTTTTTTGTCCGCTATAGTGCACAGTGGTCCGTGGTCAGTGATAATGGCTTTCTGTTCTTTAAAAAATTGCAAGAAAGTTATCTCGACTGGACAGCAAAGTATTCCCTGCCATACATGTGATAAAATTTATCACGCAAAGTGTCTTGGCTAATCTGGCCTGGTTCGGGATGCCATCGATAAGAGGAGTGGCCTACGCTACTACTGCGATGAATGCATTGTATATGAGAACCAATAATAACTATTAGGCGGCTCACGAAAAGCAGTGTTACGGAATTAATCCGGAACTGCCGTAAAAATACGGACCTGCTCGTGGCGCTTGAATCGCAGCTCACTAGTCGCATGCTAGCTAAGTCCGATTCCCCAAAGCGCAAAAAAGTCGCGGTCGGTGGGCATTCTATGGCAGGTGCCGTGCAACCTGCTGCCTGTGATCCGATTCCAGCTCAGCTGCCAATCTCAGGCGCCACTCAAATGGTACTAAGATCTGGGGCAAAAAGTGATTCGGTACCCGAAGTTGCTGGAACCGATGTGGCGCCGCTAGGTACTTCCGCTCTGTCCGATAAAATAAAGTAGTGGTCCCAACACCAAATGTAGACTTAACGTCCGGATTACCGGCCGATACTGGAAGTACAGATACAAATTCTGTAGTACCAAAAAGGGTTTCATGTGTTGTACCAAAAACGGTTTCTTGTATTCGGGTGCCCCAGCTAAAACATGTATTTGTTTCACGGCTCGCCTCAGACCTTTCATCACTGGATATAACAGCTTATATCCGTAACAAAATCCAAGTTGATGATTTGAAGGTCGAACAATTTAAATTTTCTTATGCTAGGTAAGTATCATCATTTAAGATTGGTATTCCTTGTGCTCTTTTTGCATCTGTGTGTTCGACCAGTTTCTCGCCCGAGGGCATATTTGTAAAAGAGTACGAAGCTAAGGGAAAAAAGAATAGTTCAGGGGAAATGGAAAATACCATTAAAGAACCATCCCCAGCGCCCTCCACATCCTCTTCTGTCCCAAAAAACTAGCCTCCTCTTTTCTTCTTTGCTATCAGAATACAAGAGGCTTACTTAGTAAGCTGACTAAATTGTATTCGGATAGTTTTTCATTCCCATATAATATTATGGTATGTACAGACCCTGGTTAAAGCCGGATATTCTTAGCTCCGAAATTCTCCCGGGTAAGCACACAATTTATAGGCTTGATCGTCAGTCCAGTCGGGGAGGTGGAGTCCTAATTGCTGTCGACTCCACCTTTTCGTCTGAATTATTAACTTTCGAAGAATTTTATGACATCGAATTACTAGGTATAAAATTATCGTTTGCCGGTAGTTTTGTATTATTATTTGTTCATATATCCCACCATCATCTGAGTTCCATATTTACGCAAATCACCTTTCCGTTATTTAGTCCATTACCAAAAAACTGTCAGATCGAGATCAGTTAATAGTATTGGGTGATTTCAATATACCTAGTGCGACATGGTCCCCTGACGAAAACTCTAACATTTTACTTCCTTTAGCGCAGCATGACTTCATTCACGGCTTGCTTGACATTGCGCTATCCCAAGTGAACAATGTTAAGAACTCCTTATGACGTTTACTGGACTTGTGTTTTGTTTCAAATTCAGAAGGCGTTTGCCTATCAAGAACATCACCACTTACACAACCGGAAGATCCCTATCACCCAACTCTAGAGCTGACGGTAGACGCCAGAACATAGCTGAATAAAAAATCCGAAAAGTCAGTTAAACGAATCCGCTGCTTTCGTAAGGCAAACTTTCATCTTATAAATACTTTTATATCCGTCTATGATTGGTCCGAATTATATTCATGCACTAAGGTGTCTGAGGCCGTTAATATATTTTATAATGCATTGAATTCCGTCTTTTATCTGTGTGTTCCGTTATACTATCCGTCAATTTCAAATAAACCTCCGTGGTTTAATAAAGAGTTGTCACACCTAAAAAATATTAAGTCCAAACTTTGCCTTCTCTCGGTACCTAAGGGCTCGGTCAAATTTTACCGTGCTTAACGCCCGGTGTTAAAAAAGCTATCTGACTCGTTGTAGGGTCCAAATTTCACACGATCCAAAACAGTTTAATAATTTTATTAACACTAATCGTAAATCAGCCTGTTACACTGCATCGCTATCATTCGAAAACTCTACGGCAAATTCTGATCAGGCAGTTGCCGATCTATTTGCCCAGTTTTTCCAGACAACATATTCTGTTTCATCCCGTCCAAATCCGTCTTATTCAAATACCATATCCAAGTCGAACGTGATATTTTGTCCGAGGTTAAGCGAAAGCTCCCTTCTTTTGGTTCTCCATAAAGTTAAGGCAGTCTATTCACCGGGTCCGGACGGAGTTCCAGGCTGCCTGCTTAAATACTGTGCTGAAACTCTGTGTAGACCTCTGTACAAATTGTTTACCTTGTCCTCAAAAACATCAACATATATTTCCATGTCAACATGGATTTATAAGGCGAAGATCTACGACGACAAACCTCTTGGAGCTAACGTCGTTTGTAATAAATGGCTTTAGAAAGAACATGCAGACTGACGTAGTTTACACTGATTTTAGTAAAGCCTTTGATTCAGTAAATCACTTGCTTCTTCTATTAAAGCTAGACTTATTAGGGTTTCCATGTGATCTTCTAACATGGATCTCAAGTTATCTAAGTAGTAGGACTCAACGAGTCCTCTTTAAAAACTCGATCTCTGATTTGATCCGAGGAAGCCACCTTGGCCCACTTCTTTTTACTTTATTTATAAACGATTTCCCTCTAGTCTTGACAAAGTCGCGTGTCCTTATGTACGCAGATGACGTTAAGTTATTCCTGCAATAAACCGAAATTTCTAGCAGTTCAGAATTACAATCTCACCTAAATGCTTTTTCATGTTGAGAAAATCTTTTGGATTTAAATAGCGCTAAGTGAACCCACAATATGCAACGTATACGCTGGGTGGTTGTGCGTTGTCAAGAATTACGCTTGTTGATGACCTTGGCGTTCTTTTTGACGCAAAACTTAAGTTTTGTGACCATATTACTTCTATGGTGAATAAAGCCAGGGGAGTACTTGGATTTATTAAAAGGTTGTCAAAGGAATTCGATGATCCTTATGTTACAAAGACTCTGTTCATTTCACTAGTCCGTCCAATCCTGGAGTACTGTTCAGCAGTTTGGAGTCCTCAGTATGGTGTACATATAGACCGGATAGAGTCTGTGCAAAATAACTTTTTATTATCTGCTCTACGGGGCCTTAACTGGAATGCAAGCCTTATTTTACCATACTACTCTAATAGACTTCTCCTAATTAATCTACCATCCTTAGTTAACCGTAGAACGATTCTTGGTCGCATAAGCTTCTCCGTGCCTAATAGAATTACCAGGAACTATGTTCCTCTTACATTAAATATTTGTAGATCTAACTTTGATATGCATGAACCGTTTAGAGTACTGTGTAACGACTATAAAAGACTATACCATATTATTTCTACTACCGACTCTTTGCCAAGCCTAAAAGCATTAATTTTATCTTACTTAGCACAAAATTAGTATTAGTATTAGTCTCGTACATATTTCTAATCTTAGTCTGTCCGCTTCTACATTGTCCTTTTTAACTTCTCGCGATTTCGTTTTTACGCCTATTAGTCTCCGTGCGTAACAAACACTGCTTGGTGTCGTAAAGGCCACTTGTTTGCGCTGATCATAGTGCATCAACGTCCGAAAAAAAAAAAAGTCCACGTCCGGGGACTATGAATGCCGTGTATTGTCCACTATTCCTCTCCATTGGGATCTGCCAGTATCCTGACTTGAGATCTATCGTGCTGATGAACTTTGCTTTTCTTAACTGGTCCAAGATGAAGTTCATTCTCTGTACTGGGCTACGTGAGGGTTCTATGAGTCCCAGTGCCAACAACTCGTTCCTAATCCGAACTCTTCCGTGTATTTCGTTAGTTCGCTCTTTGGTGCCAGATATACCGAGCTCGACATTACTCCGCCGGTGTCAGTTTATCTCTTGCAACCACCTTAACCTGTTCGGGCGCCACTGTGACGTTTTGTCGTTGAAGGATGGCTCAGGGATGGCCAGGCTTCGCCACAGGAATTCGTTTCTCTCAGGCGTGGTTGCTGAAAGAGAGTTCTCCTAGTGAAACCTTCGGATCGGGAAGCCGAGCCGGGCTTAAGAAGGGTAGTGGGAGAAGGAAGTACATTCGTTTCTGACTTTCAAAGTGAACGGTCGTGTTTTTTTTCTGCGCTTCGAATTTTGTATTTTGTTTTCGTTTATTCCCATCGGTGGGTGTTATCAAAACAATTTTAGTTTTATTCCGTGTTATTTAAACATAAATTTAAACTCCGTTCGCTTCGCGAGTGCACTTTGTATTTAATACTAATTAATTGTTTTAGTTTTCGTAATTCTTATCTGTGTTTTCTTTTCTTTTATCCACACCGTTTCTCTTTTGTGCATGCACTTTAACTTATTTACGCTCCCGCTCTCTTGCTCTTTTTGCTTTGAAAGTTCGAAGCGTGCAGTTTCTGCGCTCTTGCGGTACTTATAACTGCTCGCTTATAAATTTCAATTCGCTTTCTTGGTACAGTGGTCCCAATAAATATAATGAATAATAAAAATTTAGTCTGCTTCTGCAAGAAATGCAGCCTCGTAATCAGGGCTGACCAGTCGAATATGATTTGCTGGCTGTGTGAAAATATGGTGCATACCAAGTGCGCCGGTTTTACTGGCCGGACAAGTGATGAGCTATCAAAGGGGCCCAATTTGCAGTTCTGTTGTGATGCTTCTGTCGAGGTTGCGAACGAGATGAAATCGTTCATGCGCCAAACTAAAGGCGGCCTGATGGGGCTGATTAGCTGTTTCGGTGTTGCTAGAGATAGTTTTCGCCGAGCTGATGATCTCCTCTCTGCGCTGGACTCGCAGTTTAATAGTCGTAAGCTATTAGAAGAGTCGTCTAAGCGCAAAAAGGCCCCTGGTGGTAAGGAGCAAAAGGGGAACACCCCGCAACTGAAATCAAAAGAACGACAGAGCATTCCGGCGGATCAGCAGCCGATTTCAGCAAACCCTCAAATGTTGCTAAGATCGGCAGCTATAAAAGATTCGGTATCCGAACAATCCGTTTCAGAATGCATGCAACCAGGGACTTCTAAGAATTCCGATTTGTCCGTAGTGGTTTCACAATTAGTGGATCCACCTATCTCTCAGAATGTAGCATCACCACCACAAGGGACTACTGAGTCCGGACAACCGGCTCAAGTTGGTTTGGCAGAAGCAATGTCTGCTCCACCAAAATCCCTTTCAGTGGTTCCACTCAAGAAACAAATTTTCGTTTCTCGGCTTTCCCCTGATCAAACATCTTCTGATGTATTGTCTTATATACAAGACAAAACTTAAGCCGATTGTAATAGTGTAAAGGTGGAAAAGTTTAAGTTTTCTTATGCTAGAGACATTTCATCTTTCAAGATAACTGTCCCTAACGAGCTTTTTGAAGCCATATGCTCGGGCGACTTTTGGCCGGATAAAATGGTTGTAAAAGAGTTCGAGGCTAAGATAAAGAAGAAGGAGCCCGTGGGAGTAAAACTTCCTAGTCGAGGCCAAACCAGTGTACCAATTTCAAAAAACTAACTTCTAACCTCCTACTTTCCTATCAGAATGCAAGAGGTTTGCGCAGCAAACTTACTAAATTGTATTCCGATAGCCTTTCCTTTGCATCTCATATTATTGTGTTCACAGAAACCTGGTTAAAGCCGGAGATGTTTAGCTCCGAAGTTTTTCCTGGTAAGTACACAATATATAGGTATGACCGTCCCTCTAGACGGGGAGGTGGAGTCTTAATTGGAGTTGATTCAAACCTCCCGTCTGAGGAGTTATTTTTTGATGAATTCAATACCATTGAATTTATTTGTGTAAAGTTATCGCTTCCTGGTAACTTTATATACATAATTTGCTCATATATTCCTGATTATTTAAATCACCTATCCGTTATTAAGTCCGTTGCAAATAAGCTTTCCGATAGGGATCAGTTGATAGTTCTAGGTGATTTTAATATACCCTGGAGTTACTTGGTCCACTGAGGATGGATCGAATGTCTTACTACCTATAGCACAGCATGATTTTATTGATGGCCTGCTTGAAATATCTCTATCTCAAGTAAACCATGTTCGAAATTCATTATGTCGCCTACTTGATTTGTGTTTTGTATCAAATCCTGAAGGTGTGTTTCTGTCCAGAGTAGCACCACTCACGCAACCTGAAGATCCATATCACCCAACATTCGAACTATCGTTTGATACGGGTAGAGTTGTAGAAGAAAAATCAGAAAAATCCAAACGAATACATTGTTTTCGCAAGGCAGACTTTCTGAGGCTAAATAATTTTATTTCTGGCTTTAATTGGTCTGATCTTTACCTATGCATTAATATGTCCGATGCAGTTAATGTTTTTTAAACTGCAATAAACTAATTTTTTAATTCCTGTGTTCCGTGGTACTATCCGTCAACTTCCAATAAATCACCTTGGTTTAGCAAAGAGTTGACACACTTAAGAAATGTAAAGTCCAGACTTTTTAGGAAATATAAAATACCGGTTCTCAATCTGTTTTTACTAGATATTAAAGTGCTCGGTCAAGATTTACCGTGCTTAATGCTCAGTGTTATAATAGTTACTTAAACCGTTGTAAGGTCCAGTTCTCTCAGGACCCGAAACAGTTTTATAATTTTGTTAACACCAAGCGTAAATCTAATTCTTTTCCTTCCTCGCTATCGTTCGAAAACATGACGGCAACCACAGATCAGGCAATAGCCGATTTATTTGCCCAATTTTTTCAAACGACTTACTCTACTTTAGATTATTCATCACAGCCTTATTCTTACACCATATCCAAGTCAAACCTCATATTCTGTCCCACTTTAACAGAAAGCTCTCTTCTTTTGGATCTTCTTCGTATTAAACCTGTTTATTCGCCAGGGCCCGATGGTATTCCTGCGTGCGTGCTTAGGTATTGCGCTAGGGCCCTGTGCAAACCTCTTCACAAGTTGTTTACCTTATCTATAGAAACCTCCCAATTCCAAAATATTTTGAAGGAATCATTTGTTATTCCTCTTTTCAAAAAAGGTAACAAGTTAGAAGCCAGTAACTACAGAGGTATTTCTAAGTTGTCAGCTACTCCTAAGCTTTTTGAAAAAATTATTACTCCTCATTTGCAGCACCTTTGCAGATCAATCATTTCTCCGTGTCAACACGGATTTATTAAACGTAGATCCACAATCACAAACCTTCTAGAGCTTACTTAATTTGTGATAAAAGGCTTCAATAGTAGTTTTCAAACAGACGTCATTTACACTGACTTTAGTAAAGCATTTGACTCTGAAAATCACTTACTTCTCATTCAAAAACTTGACCTTTTAGGTTTTCCAGTTGATCTGCTTAAATGGATTTCAAGTTATCTGAATGGCAGGTCACAAAGGGTCATTTTTTAAAATTCAATTTCTGAAATTCTCCGTGTTACCTCCGGTGTCCCACAAGGGAGCCATCTGGGTCCGTTACTTTTTACATTATTTATTAATGATCTTCCCTCAATTATAAGTCATTCTCGCGTACTTATGTACGCAGATGATGTTAAGTTGTGCCTGCAGTATAAGGAAATTTCCTGCCATTTAGACTTGCAATCCGATCTAGATAATTTTCAAAACTGGTGCCGAGATAATTTACTAAATTTAAACGGTTCCAAATGCAAGCTGATGAATTTTTATCGGGCCAATCCGATATACACAACTTACACGTTAAGTGGCAGCTCTTTGGATAGAATAACTCTTGTAAACGATCTTGGCGTTCTCTTGGACCCCAAACTAAAATTTTCTAATCACATTTTGTCCATGGTTAATAAGGCCAGAGGAGTGCTTGGATTTATTAAAAGGTGGTCAAAAGAATTCGATGATCCTTATTTGACTAAAACTTTATATATTTCGCTAGTCCGTCCGATTCTGGAGTATGGGTCTCCTGTCTGGAGTCCACAATACGGAATACATATTGGTCGTATTGAATCTGTACAAAAAAACTTCCCTCTTTTTGCTTTACGGCGCCTAAACTGGGATGCAAATCTTATCTTACCTTCTTATTCTAGTAGACTTCTTTTGATTAATTTACCATCCCTAGCCAACCGTAGAACGATGCTTGGTACTATCTTTATTAATAACCTTATACATGGTGATATTGACTGCCCCGACTTGTTAAGTCGGCTAAACTTTTCTGTGCCAAGTAGATTAACTAGAAATTATATTCCCCTAACTTTAAATCATTGTAGATCCAACTATGCCGTGCATGAGCCTTTCAGAGTATTATGTTCTGACTATAATAGACTTTTTCCTGTAATCTTGACTCTCTGCCGCTCCTAAAACGATTAATACTTGCTTCATTGGCACAAGATTGATCTTACTATTACTTTTTTCCCCGGACCTTTACCTTTATTTTATCTATCTCGCGTCTATCTTATCGCGAATCGTACGATACACGGCTGCGCCCCTCGGTCGGTTGGGCGGGTAAGTGGGCCGTGGGACTCCGCGCTAAAAAAAAAAAAAAAAAAAAAACTAACTACAATTTATCAGCGGACTTCGAATGATCCAGTCCACCAAAAATGACTTTGCTGCTCACCACCACTGGGGAGTTGCCTCTATACCCGAAGACGGTCTGCTGCTAAGTGACGTTCTATGGCCCGTGGTCCGCCTTATATAGGGCTTGGCCGCCTGTGTGGGATTTGCCGGTATACGTGTGGCAACCTCTCTCGGTCTAGTGTGCCCCTACGCACGCGATCGTTGGCGCGCTCGCATTCTTAGTTTGAATTTGAATTAAATGCTCTTTTCGTTTAACATTGTGCGCGCACAGCGTCACATATATGTGCAACATATGCCATCGAAAATTAGCTGCGATACATGTAACATTTTAAAGATATGTACGCTACCACACCCACAAAGAGCAGACGTGATGTCAACAAGCGTGTTGGAATTGATTCATTCGGATATCTGCGAGCCCATGAATGTGAAATTTTTGCGGTGAATTGAATGTGAAATTATTGGCCGCTACTTCGATACATTCATAGATGATCATTCTACAAAAATCCATGTTTACTTCATGCGTGCGAAAAATGAGGAACTGGAGAAGTTAAAGCTGTTCAAGAACTACGTGGAATGAAAGGAAAAAAGGAAGGAAAATCAAAAATTTTGCGAAGAGCTTTTCAAAACTATTTCTTTTTGCGCGCATTGATTCGAGTTCCTCGTAAATTTATAATTTTTATTGAATTTATTAAAAGTTTGGCTTTTCGCACTGTACTTCCAGAGTAAGTTTAAGGTTTTTCACAACAGTACCAAATACAAAGCTTTGCATGACAGCACACTTCTTGGTTGGGATGACTTCTGAGTGCCATACTAAAAAATCCCTTTTTGCTACTGATATTGTGCCTAAAAAGTAACATAGTTTGAAGGCTAGCAGGTAATAGCAGTTCATAATACACATTTCGGACGCCACTGTTACACACTTTCGACTAATAAAAGTGTTAGACTGAATCCACTTGAATCCGGTAAGTTCGACTCCACGAGAGAAAGGTATACGTTAATCCGGGCTCGTTGTTAATACACTGAATTACAACTACGTTTTATAAGCTACACATTTTTAGACCGGTCCCAATTATTGATCTTTTTTTGTAATACATACCTGATTTCGAAAAAGCACTGGCCCTATTTGTTGATGTTGGACATACCAAGTAGACATGGAATTTGTCAAAGAGAGCCGCAAAAGGACAAAACGCTTATATATATCCATGCTACGATAAACTGCGTTGTGCAGAATAAAAAATGCTATCCCAGTATTATTACGGTCACTGATCATTTCGCTGAAGTAGCACTACAAAGCTAAGTGGACTAAAATATTGCTGGGATTACTGAAGAACATCCACAAAGTTTTCCAATATGGGTTGAAAATAATAATAACACCCAATTCATAACTTCATTGTCAAATGGGTCTTCAATTTCTTCTGCAAAAACAATTATTATTGACGATGATGTTAAGAGCTTGCTTCTTATAAAGCATCTGAATATGCCTCTCTCTGATTTCGATGATTCCGAATAATATTCTAGCCTTTTTTATATAAAGTTTATTTATGAATGCTACTTAAAATTAAAAAAAAAAATAAAAGTAAAACAAAATGTTATATTTAAAAAAAAATTTTTTTAATTAAAAAATAAAATTTAAAAAATAAAACAAAAATTTTAACTTAAAAAATTCTATGATTTTTCTCTGATCAGTAAAAAAACCGACTGAAGACATCTATTTTAGTTTAGAAATTATTAATGAAATGCCGCTAGCGAGACCAAATCGCCCACTGTGCATTGTAGAGATGGCAAAAAGTTTGCTAATTCATTCAAACTTTTGGGCTGAAGCCGTCCACTCAGCTGCCTATTTTTAGAAATAGGTGCCCAACAAAATCACTAGACGGAAAAACACCATTCGAGATGGAACAATCGTTTACCTTCAGAGAAGCATCTCAGGATTTTCGGCTCACGTGGGAAATTTCGTCACGAGGGTAATTCAAACTAACAGGAAAGAGTACATTTTCGTGGGATACTCTTATTCAGCAAAAGCCTACCAGCTGTATGATCCAGTAAACAGAAGTATAATTGAGCGACGAGATGTCAAACTAGTTGAAGGTGAGTTTTCCAATAAAAATGATAGTCCTCAAATATCAAACTTCGATTCAATATTATTCGCCTTGAGTGTCATTCGGAAGTAGTACAAGGGGCTGCAAACAATGATGGGTACACGACACCAGAGGACAACGAGACGGAAGCCCAGCACCAGCACTCTGCAAAGTGCGATTCTACATACCGCGGCGAAGGGAAGGATATATTTGTCAGCGCAAGTGATTCTGATGAGCAGAATGAAGTACATGGCGCGGCAGTTCTAAACCAAGACGAAAATATGCCGATATCCTCACAAAATGAACTCCCAGTCCGTTGGGGTCCTGGAAGGCCGAGAACAAATAGGACGGGCAATGCTGGCAGACCGAAAAATGAGTTCCAAGTGCTCAACAATGCCTTCAAGGAGCCGAAACTCCGAACACAGCGGACGAAAAACTGTCTGGCCAGTACAGCAAACACTGGAAGAAGTCAATGCAAGCAGAGATTGATGCGCTCGTGGCCAACGGTACTTGGTCATTAACAGATCTGCCCCAAGGGCAAAAAGCCATCAGATCAAAATGGGTGTTTCGCATCAAAAGAAACAAGGGTGATGAAATCGAACGGTTTAAGTTTCAACTAGTAGTTTTGTATAAACTACTAGGATATATGGGGTATTGAAATATCAAAGCTACAAAAAGCGATATATGGGATAAAATAATCTGGACGTGCATGGAACAGGACATAATATAATATTAAACCCTGCAGAGCATTGGGTTCAACAAAAGCAGAAACAAACCTTTTTTATACATCAAAGAAAGTTAGAACAAGTACAGCTTTATTGCCGTGTACGTGGATGATCTTATTATCATTTGCCCATATGTGATCCCCTTAGTCAAAGGCAAGACATACAAGACGGAGGCAAGCTGAACTACTTTTTGGGTCTAGAAATTCACAGAGATGTCAACAAAAATGCATTCAGCCGACCGGCTGAAACACCGATAGACACTGAATTCCATACAGCTACAGGGATAAGAATAATAATAATTGTTTAGGTCAGTGGCCCACTGCACCGCCGCTGCTGTCTGAGCTCTCCGAGCTTTCGCTCTAGCCCTCTATCGCTCCCTCGGGCTTCGAATCCGATTGGGAGCGATTGGGAGCGCTGTATTATGTTAAAGTAAAGTTTTTAGTCTCGTGTATGCAGCGTTATAAAGCTGACCATTCTGAAGTACCACGACGCCCCCGACTTTTTAATTTTCATCAAATTTTCTATCCGTCTCGGCTTTGTGTGCGTCGCCATATTCCTTGTTGTTTTTTTTCTTTACATATGTGCATCCAGATATACACACAAACGCGCGCGCCAACTTATGTACATAGTTCAGTGCAATTCTGCCTCCGAGAAAAAAAAAATCGACAAAAAGCTAAAGAGTGTAAAAAATAATAACTAATATCAGCCACTCGGTGTGAACTAATTTCGGGAGTTTCCGTGTTCGCTGAACAGTTGCGATATTTTTTTTATGTTGTGTTTTTTATCTCCACATAATTTTCTCTGTTCCGTCACTTCTATAACCGATACATGCCCTAACATATATGTATATCCATATCTACATAAATATATTTTCTGCTTCCATAAATGTTTTGTATGCCATCACAACTACAGTTCACTATTCGGGCTTCCACTGTATGACAAAGAGCAGCATCCAACACATACGCTCACCTATTGTGCATACTCATTCCACATCTATGTATATATTTTCTGCCTTTACATACAGGAACTAACCTAC
This sequence comes from Drosophila fuyamai, assembly GCA_018153365.1. Lineage (NCBI taxonomy): Eukaryota > Metazoa > Arthropoda > Insecta > Diptera > Drosophilidae > Drosophila > Drosophila fuyamai. The sequence continues at coordinate 105,102 of JAECXW010000494.1, forward strand.
GCACAGTCAATACCAAACCAAAAGAAATTAAAGCGAGACAGAATAGCAAATATTACAAATAAAATAAAAGTCGATTCAGATCCACACGGGTGCGACCGCGATTGTTTTATTCCAAATTCCAATTTCCATTAACCGCCGCAGCTGCCGCGTTGTTATTCCTTCTCTCTCTCTCTCTCGCGTCCCTCACGCATGCACTGCTCTGCCGAAGGAATAACCCAGTGAACATTTCTCCCGAACAAAAGCCAAGGTTTTAGTTTCAGCGTTCCGGCTCCGTTCGAAAATAATTATTTGTCATTATAATTATTATTTAATTATAAATGTTATTAATATTTAATTATAAATATTAATATTTAACTATAAATATTTTTTTATAATTATAATTACTATTCAATTATAAATATTATTTAATTATTTACGGTCAATGGTTATTAATTATTAATTATTTTTTCCTGATTTTTTTGAAAATATTTCCCACTACCCAAAAAAATTAATTAATACAATTCTAATAATAAAATAAATAAAAAACAAAAGTGAACAAAAGTGTGGCTGTTCTCTGTGGGTTTTTTTCCATGTCTGGTTGCGTTTTAAGTTCTGTTTTCATACTAAACAAATACGCCTAATAGCCCTTCCTGTGGCAGCATTCGACTTGCGTTTTCTTTTCTCGTTCGTTGATTTGCAGCGAACACCAACTTGTTGGCGACGCAGATCGATCGAAAGCTTAACTGTGAACGTTCCGAACGAGACGCCCTTTGCTCAGGTCAGTCGGCAAGAGCCGATCCGCAAAGTTCGAGTCCGACAATGCCCACGGGAGACGACAAGAAACCGCGGTCGATCCCATCAATCCGTTTGGACAGGTCCCAATCCGCGTCTCCGCGGCCGTCTCAATTAACGCCAACGGCTACCATTGCCATCCCAAGAGCAAAAAGCAACTAGTTCGACGAGACTATTCCAGGTCCCCCGTCAAGGCTTTCTCGGTCCGTGTTCAAGATGACTCAAACTACGACCGGGTTAGCCAATTATAAGCGTATATTCACATGGAAGTTTTCGCTGGGGATTATCTGCGCTGGCCCACCTTACACCGGTGGAGAATTTTTTCCACCTATTGTCCAAACCAAAGCACCGCTGACCATCGAAGGGTTTATCTCCGCGTGGCGAGACCTCTCCGACCACTTCGAAATTCGGCGGTTATTAGTCAATAGCCAGTTGAAAATCCTCTTCAACATTCAGGCAGTACCCCAAGAGTCCGGAGCCGCTCTGCAAGAGCTGCAAGGCACAGCTCTATTCAAGTCGAGACTTGGGATGGTCTCCTGGTGTATATGGTTTCTTTAAAGCTTTCCAAAATCACGCTTTCGATGTGGAAGTAATCCATTCACAACAAGGATGAAATTCCAACATTGAATGAGTTAGACTTGTTCTTGACAGAGTGACAACTCGACACCTGCGAGCGCCAAGCGCAGAGGCTCAATTCCTACGAGAATGCGTTATCTGCTCCAGGGAGAATCATCCTATTCGCTAATGTCTGCGCTTCTTTGAGATGGATGAAAATGGTCGCTCTGACTACATTAAGAAAATTAAGCTTTGTCTGAACTGTTTTACACGAGGGCACCTGCAAATGGATTGCACTAGCGACCATAGCTGCTTCACGTGCCACAGCCGTCATCACACCATTCGCGGCCGCTCCAAGACCGTCTGCCAGCCCTATCCCGACCCTTACCTACCACAAGAGGCACGAGCGCCACAGAGGATCACTCCGATGTGCAAGTGTACTTCGCTTCCGGCTCAAGAGCCGTCCTACTGCGCACAGCCCTCATTAACATTTGCCATCTAGGGTGCAATTTCCAGGCGCGACTCCTGATCGACTCTGGTTCCGATACAACCCTTATTATGGAGAGACTTTTCAACCTCTTCAAACTTCCATTCAAGACTATCCAGGCCCAAGATCTTCTAAAGGGAATTCCTGACATCCCCTTGCGGACGCCAAGTTCTTCGAGAGCTCCCAAATCGATGTCTTGATAGGAGCCGACATTCTTCCGTCCAACCCCGCGGTTCCCTTTTCGGCCAGGAAACCATTTTTGGATGGGTGTTGACAGACCCCATATCTCCACCGGCCCCCCGCAATGTGTCCGCCTTCTCTACGCGAGTTACCTGTGTTCTCGTCGACTCGGAAAATCAGCTCCTTACCAAATTCTGGGAGGTGGAGGAAGTGTGTTGTGACGCTCCCCCTGCGCGATCCCGAGCATAGTGGTTTCGAGTTGGTATCTTGTCTAGTTCAGTTCCTGCGTAACGAGCATAGCCTTAAAAGGGATCCTCACCCAATATGACGCCGTGATCCAAGAATACCTCGATTTCCTTGAAATCTACGCAGAGAGCACGGTTAAAACTCTCGGCGGGCGGTGAAAGGCGACATCCGATGAGTTTTTCTTCATTCCACCCGAATTGACCTTGGGTTCATCGTTCACGAAAAATGGGTTGACTTCCTGGAAAATTACTTCGCTCTTGATCAGATCCGCATTCCCCGGTGGGGATCATCCATCGCTCGCGAAAGCTCATATCTCCGTTTGAGGATCTCTTGACAGCTCCTGAAATTGCGTCGGCCGAGCGGCTCCTGATTTCCGTCACGCAACGCAAGCACTTCGTCCTAGACAAACATCCTTGTTCAAAACTTGAACCCGTTCCTTGATTCCCAAGGGCTCATGAGAGCATGCGGCCGGGTAACAACCTCCGAACTTCTCCAGTATGACGAACGGCATCTGTATCGACTCCTCATCAAATTTACGCATCGCAAAACGCAGCACGGCGGTAATCAGCTGATGAACTGAGCCGCTCCATGTTCCGGATCCTGAGGGAGAAGAATTTGGTCAAGTCCGTCATATATTCGTGCAAGGTCATCTAAAAAAAGGAGCCTGTCTCATTACAAATGGGTATGTATTGGTGCTCGTTTGCTTCGCCACTAAGGCCATTCATTTAGAGCCTACGTCCGACCTTACAACTGAGAAGTTTCTCGCCGCCTTCGCTCGTTTCGTGACGAGGATGCCCCCGTCAAGTTCAGTCGAACAATGGGAAGACCTTTGTGGGTGCGGCTGCCCTACTCCCTCGCGAGATTCGCTAAGCTCTCAAAGAAGCTGTGACAGGGAACTAGAGTAACCAGCAGCTGCTCTAGAAGTTCAGTCCTCCGGAAGCCCCCACTTGGGAGGCTTGTGGAAAGCAAGTGTTAAGAGCTTCAAGACCCTGTTTTACAAGTTCACGGTGATGCGAAAATTCACGTTCGAAGAGCTTTTCACGCTTCTGGCTAGAATCGAAGCATGCACTTTCTTATTGGAGATAAAGGGTTACACCAGATCCATTATAAACCGCTGGCAACACCTATAGGCTCTTCATAAACAATTTCGATTGCGATGTAAGGGGGAGTACCTCAAGGAACTCCATAAGCAGAATAGGTGGCGAACCCCTACAAGAAATCTCCGTGCCGGGGACATGGTGGTTGTCAAGAAAGACAACCTTCCGTTTAATGAGTGGCGATTAGGCGGTGACGCGGTGTTTCCAGGATCCGATGGATACTGGAACTCATTAAGAGTCCCATAGCGAAAGTCGTCCTTCTTTTGATGGAAACGTCCGCCTGCCCGCAATAACCAGTCGCCTTTTCCCTCCGGTGTTCTAATTCATTCGTAGCTTCAATTCGGAGTTTCCACCCGTAGTTCTAATTCGTAGTTCTTAACAATATTGATCCACATTTTTCATTTGTCCTATTCCGTCAATCGCCATCGCATTGGAAAACAGACGTACTCGAGGTGTGCAAAACTACCACTCCACGGCATTTGTTCGCTCAAATTTGAATTTATAATGAAATTGTTAAAAAACTTGAAGTTTAGTGTAAGTTAGTTTAGGGCGAAGGCGGGAGCACAAAAAAGCTCTCTTTCTTGCTCTCGGCGAAGTCGCCCGTCTTCGCCAACCTTCGTTAAGCTAGGCTCTAAGTTCTTTGTCGAAATATAGCATAAGGCATTCGTTAAAATTGGTTTGAGCCGTCGCCACCTTTTTTTCGTTTTCGTTTTATTTTCGCTGTTAATAATTTTAGCCACCGCAGTTTTTCGGTTGTTTTAATAAATTAGAAAACTCTCTGATTTTTCATGGACACTAAAATTATTAATATTTATTTTTGGCAAGTAGTGACAGTGATACATAAAACAAAAAATATAAAGTGCAAGTGCTAGTGCAGGTGAATGCACTCAAATTGCATAGTGCTTTATTGTTGCTCGCGGCGTGTCGGTGAGGATAAAAAATACACAGCAGCTCCTGCTTAAAGTCTCGCGCCGGTCGCGAAATACCCTGTCCGCCACAGAAGAACTGCTGCAAGAGGGATGCCCTGCGACAGCTCAATTTGCAAAAGGAAAGTGGCATCTGCATTGAAAGACCCTAACGCAGAACCTGAGGGGTTTGTGCAATAATTGAACGCTTGAGTTTATAAGAAAAACAATCTTGTGCTGAAAAATTGCACCTGGCTTTCAATTCTTGGCACAGACGTATTGATATAGTAGAGCTAGTTGTGCATGCATTTATTTGTAATACCGGCGTTGGACGCAACATTTAATTGTGTTATATTATTGCAATCACTGTCACGCCCCAATTTATTTATTGAATCTCGAAAATTGATAGTTGGTAAAATCATCCCAGCCGCTATACATCACCAATACATAAGCCCACATATACAAGCAGCTGCAGCGGTGAACTTTTTCATTTTCCTTTTTCGCTTTCGCTTGTCCGCCGTTAGCAACGTTGTAATTGTAGTTGGACTTTTGGTTTGGCGCGCTGAAGATCAAAGTGATGCGCTACCATGCAGTCGGACGGGTATACTGATTTTTGCCGTCATTTGCAACCACTATTAATGTTGATACCTCGTGGCTCGATATTCAATTTAATATTTTTTTTCGTCGTTTTCGTTGTGGATAATTATTAAATTAATTAATTATTAAAATTATTTTTTCGAAGAAATTTAATAATTTAATTAAATTGTTATTTACTCTTGGTTTTTGTTTCGAAAATTTATTGAACATTTGTCGTCGTTCTAAATGAACAATTATCCTGTTTAAAATTTATTTATGTTATTAATTTATTATTCTTGGATAAATAATTTATTTATATATATATATATTTATTTATTTTCGTGGCTTATATATAAAAATAAAGTAAACATGAGTCCAGATAAGCCTACCAGTAACCGAGAGCAATTATGAAAGACTATGATCAGCCTGAAAAAAGTGTAAGATAACGAATGTTTAATTTTTATGAACAATATTTCAACATTGTTTAGTCTTCCGACGCAACAGTCAGCGTCGTCTTTAAGAAATATTATCTACACCGTATCATCTATATACGGTTCTTTGTTATCGATAGGAGACGACACCAAGATTTTAAATGCAATGTTGATCTATCTGGTGTTGAACCGAGTAGACCCAGTGACCAAACAAAAATGGGAAGAACAATTAGATTATGAAAGGTTACCGCTTTGGTCCGATTTTGAAAATATGTTAAACCGCCGATACCAGTATTTATCCGGTGAAGAATAGACGAAACCAAAGCAAGATGAAGTTATGTCGAGCAAGCCACATAATAGTAGCTCTTTTTCTTGTTCTTCGCCAAACAGTAAATCCTAGCAAAGTTGTAACTATTACCTGTTTAGCCAGTTGCCACCACCCCAAGAGATTCTTTCTCCCTCTTTAAATCAAGATCAGCCTTCCACGTCACATGTTATGCATGCAACATCATTGGCCAGAGGGTTTTTATCCACGTCGATCGTAAGTGTAACAACTAAAAACGGTGAATATATTTGGGCCCAAGCACTTCTTGACTCTGGGTCCCAAACGAATTTTATAACAGAGGACTTTGCTCACCGCTTACAGATCCGTAAAGAGGAGTCGTGTATAAACTTACTTGGTATTGTCGAGTCCCATTCTCAAGTTAAGAAAAAGGTACGCACGATGGTGAAGTCGCGTATAACTGGTAGTGAGTTCTCTTTCGATTTTTGAATTTTGAAATCAATATCAGGATATCATCCTGACTAGTCGGTCAATATCAATGACTGGAAAAATCCAAAGAACATACCACTAGCAGACCCCTATTTCTACAAGCCACAAAGAATAGATATGTTAATAGGAGCGGAATCATTTTTCGAATTATTAGCTGTTGGACAAATTAGACAAGGTCCTGACTTTCCAACTCTTCCCCTACAGGCATCTTCCCCGACAGAAGATGTGAAAAGTTTCAGTGGTAGTGAAGAGGTTTTAGTGTCTATTGACAGCACACTACAGAAATGGAAGAAATGCCATCTCTAAAGAAAATTCTGTCACCTGAGCAAAAGTTATGTGAAGAACACTACCGGAAGACTACTCAGGTTTTGCCATCAGGTCGGTTTGAAGAAAGACTGCCGTTTAAATCGGATCCAAATGAGTTAGGCAACTTTTTTGAAGTTGCAAAACGGCAGTTTTTGTCGCTTGAAAGAAGGCTGTCTCGAGACCCTGATATGAAGAAAAGGTACCTAGAATTTATAGAGGAGTACCTTAGGTCATATGTCTCTTACAGATAAACTTCCTTCTGCTCCACAATCTGTTATCCCACATCAATGTGTTCTGAGACCCCAAAGTACGTCAACCAAGTTACGTGTCGTTTTCGATGCGTGTTGTAAATCGTCAACTCAGAAGTCTCTAAATGACATTTTGATGGTTGGGCCGACAATTCAAGATGAGTTGTACTCAACGTTACTGGCTTCCGGCTGCATAGGTTCGCCCTGACCGACGATGTAAAGAAAATAAACTTATAGTGTGAAGAAGAGACCCCTCTGAGTCCTTGAGATTATACAATCTCAACACCGTAACATATGGTACTGGACCAGCCCCGTTCGGTGTCTAAAAAGGTTAAGTGAGTCTGCTAAACTTTCTTTTCCTAGATCTACTAAGGTTATTGGATCCGACTTATATGTCGATGATATGTCGACTATTAAGTCTGAAGTATCTCAGGCTCTTCAAACTGCAGGTTTTGAATTGACAAAGTGGTTTTAAAAACTCACCTGACGTTACCGCATCTGAGAGCACAGTTAAATCCATACCCATCTTGGACTCAGAGTCAACTAAGGCGTTAGGAATATCGTGGTTTCCTAATTGACTCTGCTGTCATGGGTCTCCGAGCGACAAAACGGAACATACTATCGGTGACATCGAAGCTGTTCGGCTTATTAAGTCCTATTGTAATTAAAGGAAAGATCCTTTTTCAGGAACTTTGGCTAAATAAGTTAGATTGGGATGAGTCGATTCCTATTCATTTGGAAACAGCTTGGAATATAATAAAAATGACATTGTCTAAATTAGAGGAAATATCTATACCCCGGTTTGTACATACCTATCCGATGTCACCGGTTCAATTACATGCCTTTGCCGACGCATTCTTAAGAGCTTATGGAGCTTGCGTCTATTATAAATTATCGCTGTTGACTTCAAAGTCTAAAGTAGCGCCGCTCAAGACTAAGACACTCCCAAGGCTTGAGTTATGTGCCGCTCACCTTCTCGCAGATCTCTGCCACAGAATCAAGCTCTTATTAAAGGTACCTATCGAACGAGTTGTTTATTGGTCGGATTCTGAATTTACGCTTCATTGGATCCGGTCTTATCCATCTTCATAATCCTCATTCGTATCTAATAGAGTTGCGGAGATTTAAGAGTGGTCAGGTGAAGCTACATGGCGGCATGTTCCAACGAAACAGAACCCAGCAGATATTGTAACAAGAGGTTGTGACGTCAAAGAAATCATACAGTCAATATGGTTTACTGGACCTCCGTTTTTAAAAAAGGAGATGCAAACTGGCCCAGAATGCGCATGAAGAAGTCCTACTACAAGAATCGAGGAAGACTGCGGTCGGACTGACCGCTGCCGTAAGAAATTTGGATTTGGTAGATGTCATCGAGGGATTTTCGTCACACCTTAAACTGCTTCGGGTATTCGTTTATATGTTTATATAATGAAGCTTTTCTAAAAATTGTCGAGATATTACAGAAGCTCGAGTATCATGAAGAAAGAGAAAAAGTTCGTAAAGCATCCAGAGTTGGCCCAAGTCTTCAGCGATTGAATCCATTCATCCATGATGACAAAATATGCTCCTATATCATACGATGCCAAGTTTCAATTTGTGCAGAGCTGTGTTCGGCATCTTCACCATTCCAATTTTCAGGTTGGTCCACGAGTCCCTTGTGAGTCTCCTTCGACAGCGTATTTGGATCGTAAACCCTCAGGAGGTCTGCAGTCAGATAGTTCGATCATGCTTACGCTGCTTTAAGTGTAAGCCTCGACTAATGACACAAATTATCGGAAATTTACCCGGAGATCGTCTCCGTGCTCTCCGCCCATTTGCTATATGTGGCGTCGATTTTTGTGGCCCTTTCTAGACGCCCAGCACCAGCAAACATCCTTGTTCAAAACTTGAACCCGTTCCTTGATTCCCAAGGGCTCATGAGAGCATGCGGCCGGGTAACAACCTCCGAACTTCTCCAGTATGACGAACGGCATCTGTATTGACTCCTCATCAAATTTGCGCATGCCAAGGTATGCGTCATCTTCAAAAAGGAGCCTGTCTCATTACAAATGGGTATGTATTGGTGCTCGTTTGCTTCGCCACTAAGGCCATTCATTTAGAGCCTACGTCCGACCTTACAACTGAGAAGTTCCTCGCCGCCTTCGCTCGTTTCGTGACGAGGATGCCCCCGTCAAGTTCAGTCGGACAATGGGAAGACCTTTGTGAGTGCGGCTGCCCTACTCCCTCGCGAGATTCGCTAAGCTCTCAAAGAAGCTGTGACAGGGAACTAGAGTCACCAGCAGCTGCTCTGGAAGTTTAGTCCTCCGGAGGCCCCCACTTGGGAGGCTTGTGGAAAGCAAGTGTTAAGAGCTTCAAGACCCTGTTTTACAAGTTCACGGTGATGCGAAAATTCACGTTCGAAGAGCTTTTCACGCTTCTGGCTAGAATCGAAGCATGCACTTTCTTATTGGAGATAAAGGGTTACACCAGATCCATTATAAACCGCTGGCAACACCTATAGGCTCTTCATAAACAATTTCGATTGCGATGTAAGGGGGAGTACCTCAAGGAACTCCATAAGCAGAATAGGTGGCGAACCCCTACAAGAAATCTCCGTGCCGGGGACATGGTGGTTGTCAAGAAAGACAACCTTCCGTTTAATGAGTGGCGATTAGGCGGTGACGCGGTGTTTCCAGGATCCGATGGATACTGGAACTCATTAAGAGTCCCATAGCGAAAGTCGTCCTTCTTTTGATGGAAACGTCCGCCTGCCCGCAATAACCAGTCGCCTTTTCCCTCCGGTGTTCTAATTCATTCGTAGCTTCAATTCGGAGTTTCCACCCGTAGTTCTAATTCGTAGTTCTTAACAATATTGTTCCACATTTTTCATTTGTCCTATTCCGTCAATCGCCATCGCATTGGAAAACAGACGTACTCGAGGTGTGCAAAACTACCACTCCACGGCATTTGTTCGCTCAAATTTGAATTTATAATGAAATTGTTAAAAAACTTGAAGTTTAGTGTAAGTTTAGGGCGAAGGCGGGAGCACAAAAAAGTTCTCTCTCTTGCTCTCGGCGAAGTCGCCCGTCTTCGCCAACCTTCGTTAAGCTAGGCTCTAAGTTCTTTGTCGAAATATAGCATAAGGCATTCGTTGAAATTGATTTGAGCCGTCGACACCTTTTTTTCGTTTTCGTTTTATTTTCGCTGTTAATAATTTTAGCCACCGCAGTTTTCCGTTTTTTTTAATAAATTAGAAAACTCGCCGATTTTTTAGCATTCTTTAGCCGCTCCTCGGACCTCGTCTGCCATAGTACTGCACTTTTCCGGCGCTTCGCGGTAATTTTTTGCCACTCGTTGGGGTGCCACGGGTCGCCGCTCCGTCCCTAACGTCACTTCTGTAGCTACACAGCATCAACCTCCTCCCGACTTCTTTGGTGCGGTTAGATACCGAGACTCGTGTCGTCGACACTGCGCCGCTCATCGATCATCGCGTACGAGCTGGATCGCTAGCGGCGTGTTTCCGCTTGCCGACTATCAAGGTGGGAGGCGAACAGATTTGTTCGGCAACCGTGGGGTCTACGATCAATAGCGCTGTCCGGCTCGACGTCATCTTTAAAATTGAGCCTCACGTGCGCATCCGTACTCCAATCCGGGTGCGGACCCACTACCGAGATATTACGCTGGCTGACAAGCGTTTCTACCTCCCCACGACGATCTCCATCATCCGGGCGCGGATATGCATCCAAGAGCCCCCGACTTCTTAATTTTCGCCCACATTGAGTTTGCGCCGTGGGATTTTTATAATAATTTATAATAATTTATAATAATTTATAATAATTTATAATAATTTATAATAATTTATAATAATTTATAATAATTTATAATAATTTATAATAATTTATAATAATTTATAATAATTTATAATAATTTATAATAATTTATAATAATTTATAATAATTTATAATAATTTATAATAATTTATAATAATTTATAATAATTTATAATAATTTATAATAATTTATAATAATTTATAATAATTTATAATAATTTATAATAATTGTTAAAAAATATCAATGTACGCTTATGAATATAACCACTGTTATCGATAACTAATATTAGCAGTGCGTTAACATTAACATCTGCATTGCAATTATGTAAACTAACATTTAATACTGTCAATCGCGAATAAAGAGTCAAAGCAGCACGACGTGTTTTATTTTACGCTTCCGCCAAGATTTCCTTGACGGAAAAATTCCATTAATATGTTATGGGCCCAGGCACGGCTTGGTAGTGAAGTGCGCAGTTACGAACTGAAATAATAAAGACATTCGCGAGGAATTGTGGTGTGACACAAATAGCAAAATGAGTGCGATGTATCAAATAGAAAAGTTGGAGGACAACAACTATGATACTTGGAGCATCCAAATGAAGAGTGTGCTGATACATGCAGAGCTATGGGATGTTGTGTCCGAGGATCCACAAGAAGGCTCATCCGCAGGCGCCAATGGGACGGCAATGGATAAGAAGGCATTGGCCATGATCATGTTGAGTGTGAAGGCATCACAATTGAGTGCTATCAAAAGTTGTATAACGGCACGTGAAGCATGGACTAAGCTGAAAGAGATCCATCAGCCAAGTGGACCTGTACCTAAGGTTGCGCTTTACAAAAGGTTGCTCAACTTACGCATGACGGAGGGTCAAAGCATGACAAGTTTCATAAATGTGTTTTGTGAAATTGTCGATCAACTTGCTGCGGTTGATATTCAGTTAAATAATGAGCTGCAGGCCATTATATTGCTTTCAAGTCTTCCAGAGGAGTTTGACAATTTTGTAGTCGCCATAGAGACGCGCGACATTCTGCCTCCGATTGAAATTCTGTGTATCAAGCTGAAGGAAGAAGGAGAACGAAGAAAAAGTGTAGAGACGCATAGCAACACGGCGCTCGCTTTTTCTGCGACGCAAAACCAAAGGCGCCAGACAGACGCCAAGAAGAAGAAGCACACAAACGTGGTCTGTTTCAATTGCGGCGTAAAAGGGCACTTTAAAGCGAATTGTCAAAAAAGATCGGTAAAGCAAGACGCAAAAGCGAAAGACGAAAACAAGCAGTGCAGCTTGTTAAATGCATTGGATGCAAGCAGTTTTTCCAAATCAAACTGGTGTTTGGACAGTGGCGCAACGAGCCACATGTGTTGCGATCGGCAGATGTTCACGAAGTTCGAAGAACATAGCGAAAATATTGGATTGGCAGACGCAGGTTTCTTGGAAGCCAAGGGCAAGGGTGAAGTTGTGCTAAAAAGCAAAAAGTATACATTTACATTGCTTTGTATGTGCCAAAGCTGACGAGTAATTTCATATCCGTGAGCACAGCAGTAGCAAATAATTGCGTCGTATATTTCGGGCCGAAAAATGCAAAGATTTCACAACATGGTGAAATAATTTTGGAAGTTAACAGAACTGGAAGCTTGTATATGGTTGAGTTCGAGCCTAACAGATGTTACGCTGCCGTTAAGGCTGATGCGAAACTGTGGCACAACAGATACGGGCATGTTAATTACACAAGTTTGCTGGAGATGTCAAAGAAAGGATTGGTACGTGGGATGGAGAAATTGGATATGCCATCAATTGCCTCATGCAAGACATGCATGGTGGGCAAAGTACATGTGCAACCATTTCCAAAGGCCAGTGAAAGTCGTGCACAATTTTTGCTGGAACTAGTTCATACAGACGTATGTGGACCATTTGAAGCGAAGTCTCTTGCAGGATCCAGATATTTCTTGACTTGTATTGATGACTGTTCGCGGCGTATCTTTGTGTATTTCCTGAAAGGCAAGGATGAGGTCTTTGACAAGTTTGTGGAATTTAAGAATTTGGCAGAACGGCAAACCGGAAAGAAGCTAAAATGTATTCGGAACGACAACGGTCGTGAATATGTTAACAACAAGTTCAACAATTTTTTGAAGAGCAATGGTATTGATCGGCAGCTGACAGTGCCTTATACTCCACAACAGAATGGAGTTGCTGAAAGGGCAAATCGCACGTTGGTGGAAATGGCAAGATGCTTATTGGTGCAGTCAGGACTCAGTCAGACATTATGGGCAGAGGCAGTAAATACGGCTGGGTATTTGCGAAATCATGCGGCTACACGAGCGTTGCCCAATATGACGCCTATGGAAGCGTGGACTGGTAAGAAGCCAAGTATAAGTCATTTAAAAATTTTTGGTTCCGTTGCGGTTAAACTTGACAAGGGGCATCATAAGAGCAAGTTCAGGGCGAAGGGCAAAGAGTATCGCATGGTCGGATATTCAATGCAGGCGAAGGGCTATAGGCTATATAATGCGGAGTCAAACCTGGTGATCGAGAAACGTGATGTCATATTCGACGAGCTTAGTGGCTTAGAGCAGAGAAGTGACAGCGTCGTAGTACTTGACATGCAACCACCAAATCAAGGGCAATCTTCAAATTCAGACGATGAAGGTGATATCCAGCTGAGATCTGATGATGACCATGACGAAAGCGAGCCAGAACTTGGAACTACAGACGACAGTAGCAGCAATGAATCTTTTGAAAGTGCAAAAGATATTGAGATAGTGCAAGCTAATCCGACACTACAAATTGGTCCTGGCAGACCAAAGATCCTAAGAACGGGCAAGCCTGGACGCCCAAAGAAGATCTACAATATACTGGGAGCGATGGTTACAGACGAGGTAACTATTCCGTCATCGTACGACGAGGCGATCAACAGTAAACACTCAGCGCATTGGCACGAAGCAATGGAGAAGAAGCACAAGGCTTTGATGACAAATGAAACATGGCAGCTTGCAAAATTGCCAAAGAACCAGCGCGCAATTGGCTGCAAATGGGTATTTAGTCTAAAGCGAGATGCGTGCGGCCAGATTCAGCGCTTTAAGGCAAGATTGGTAGCGAAAGGATGTTCGCAGCAATATGGTGTCAACTACAGCGAAACGTTTTCACCGGTATGCAGACTAGAGAGTATGCGTTTAGTCTTAGCGTTGGCAGCGGAGTTACAATTGTATTTGCATCAAATGGATGTATGCACGGCATATTTGAACAGCGATCTGAAAGACACGGTTTATATGAAGCAACCACAAGGGTTTGAAGAAGACAACCAGAAAGGAAAGGTTTTATTGCTCAAAAAGGCGCTATATGGATTGAAGCAATCAGGAAGAGAATGGAATTCGATGCTGGATGGAGTTTTGCGTAAACTTAATTTCGTTCCATGCGACAATGAACCCTGCTTGTACAAACAAGAGACTGGAGGTAATTTGTCACTAATACTAGTCTATGTCGATGATATTCTTATAGCCTGCAAGTCAAAGGAGGATTTGAACAACATTAAGGCAGCCATATCTAACGCATTTGAATTTGTTGATAAGGGTCCATTGGAGCTCTTCCTAGGTATGGAAATCAAACGTGATGGCGAACTCGGGGAGATCACTTTGGGTCATTCACAGTACATTAAGGATCTACTACGAAGACATGATATGGAGAACTGCAGAGCGGCTGCGACGCCGTTAGTAGCAGGACACCTAGTGGCATGCAGTAATGACCAATTTCAGGAAGTTGATATGAGGTTATATCAATCAACAATTGGAGAGTTAATGTGGTTAGCTCTTACGACCAGCCCTGATATTTTGCATTCAGTTGCAAAATTGGCTCAGCGGAATAAGGATCCCCATGTGGAGCATCTAGCAGGAGTGAAGCATGTGTTGCTATATTTAGCTTCAACGTCGGAGCTTAAGCTACACTACAGCAAGTGTGGAAAGGCGTTTGAAGGCTATGTCGACTCGGATTGGGGCGGCGACCAGAGTGACCGGAAGTCATATACGGGTTTTGTATATTTTCTGGCAGGAGGTCCGATATCCTGGAAATCGGAGAAGCAACGGAGCGTAGCGCTTAGCAGCACAGAAGCTGAGTACATGGCGTTATCAACAGCATGCAAAGAGGCGATTGTTATGCGCAGACTTATAGTCGAAATTGGTTGCGGCGTAGAGGACACCCCAACAATAGTCCACACTGACAATTTAAGTGCGCAACAACTGGCTAAGAATCCTGTGCATCACTCAAGGGCAAAACATATTGATATAAGATATCATTTTGCACGGGAAGTAGTAAATGAGGGACAAATAGTTTTGAAGTATGTTTCAACTAATGATATGATCGCAGACATATTAACGAAGAATTTGGCGAAGCAGAAACATACGCATTTAATGAATTTGTTAAAATTGAAGTAATATTTATACATATGCTTACATTGAGGAAAAGTGTTAAAAAATATCAATGTACGCTTATGAATATAACCACTGTTATCGATAACTAATATTAGCAGTGCGTTAACATTAACATCTGCATTGCAATTATGTAAACTAACATTTAATACTGTCAATCGCGAATAAAGAGTCAAAGCAGCACGACGTGTTTTATTTTACGCTTCCGCCAAGATTTCCCTGACGGAAAAATTCCATTAATAATAATTTATAATAATTTATAATAATTTATAATAATTTATAATAATTTATAATAATTTATAATAATTTATAATAATTTATAATAATTTATAATAATTTATAATTATTTAAAACAATCTATAATAATTTATAATATTTTATAATAATTTAAAATAAAATATAATAATTTATAATAATTTATAATAATTTATAATAATTTATAATAATTTATAATAATTTATAATAATTTATAATAATTTATAATAATTTATAATAATTTATAATAATTTATAATAATTTATAATAATTTATAATAATTTATAATAATTTATAATAATTTATAATAATTTATAATAATATATAATAATTTATAATAATTTATAATAATTTATAATAATTTATAATATTTTATAATATTTTATAATAATTTATAATAATTTATAATAATTTATAATAATTTATAATAATTTATAATAATTTATAATAATTTATAATAATTTATAATAATTTATAATAATTTATAATAATTTATAATAATTTATAATAATTTATAATAATTTATAATAATTTATAATAATTTATAATAATTTATAATAATTATTAATGGAATTTTTCCGTCAGGGAAATCTTGGCGGAAGCGTAAAATAAAACACGTCGTGCTGCTTTGACTCTTTATTCGCGATTGACAGTATTAAATGTTAGTTTACATAATTGTAATGCAGATGTTAATGTTAACGCACTGCTAATATTAGTTATCGATAACAGTGGTTATATTCATAAGCGTACATTGATATTTTTAACACTCTTCCTCAATGTAAGCAATATTACTTCAATTTTAAAAAATTCATGAAATGCGTATGTTTCTGCTTCGGCAAATTCTTCGTTAATATGTCTGCGATCATATCATTAGTTGAAACATACTTCAAAACTATTTGTCCCTCATTTACTACTTCCCGTGCAAAATGATATCTTATATCAATATGTTTTGCCCTTGAGTGATGCACAGGATTCTTAGCCAGTTGTTGCGCACTTAAATTGTCAGTGTGGACTATTGTTGGGGTGTCCTCTACGCCGCAACCAATTTCGACTATAAGTCTGCGCATAACAATCGCCTCTTTGCATGCTGTTGATAACGCCATGTACTCAGCTTCTGTGCTGCTAAGCGCTACGCTCCGTTGCTTCTCCGATTTCCAGGATATCGGACCTCCTGCCAGAAAATATACAGAACCCATATATGACTTCCGGTCACTCTGGTCGCCGCCCCAATCCGAGTCGACATAGCCTTCAAACGCCTTTCCACACTTGCTGTAGTGTAGCTTAAGCTCCGACGTTGAAGCTAAATATCGCAACACATGCTTCACTCCTGCTAGATGCTCCACATGCGGATCCTTATTCCGCTGAGCCAATTTTGCACTGAATGCAAAATATCAGGTCTGGTCGTAAGAGCTAACCACATTAACTCTCCAATTGTTAATTGATATAACCTCATATCAACTTCCTGACATTGGTCATTACTGCATGCCACTTGGTGTCCTGCTTCTAACGGCGTCGCAGCCGCTCTGCAGTTGTCCATATCATGTCTTCGTAGTAGATCCTTAATGTACTGTGAATGACCCAAAGTGATCTCGCCGAGTTCGCCATCACGTTTGATTTCCATACCTAGGAAGAGCTCCAATGGACCCTTATCAACACATTCAAATGCGTTAGATATGGCTGCCTTAATGTTGTTCAAATCCTCCTTTGACTTGCAGGCTATAAGAATATCATCGACATAGACTAGTATTAGTGACAAATTACCTCCAGTCTCTTGTTTGTACAAGCAGGGCTCATTGTCGCATGGAACGAAATTAAGCGCCTTTTTGAGCAATAAAACCTTTCCTTTCTGGTTGTCTTCTTCAAACCCTTGTGGTTGCTTCATATAAACCGTGTCTTTCAGATCGCTGTTCAAATATGCCGTGCATACATCCATTTGATGCAAATACAATTGTAACTCCGCTGCCAACGCTAAGACTAAACGCATACTCTCTAATCTGCATACCGGTGAAAACGTTTCGCTGTAGTTGACACCATATTGCTGCGAACATCCTTTCGCTACCAATCTTGCCTTAAAGCGCTGAATCTGGCCGCACGCATCTCGCTTTAGACTAAATACCCATTTGCAGCCAATTGCGCGCTGGTTCTTTGGCAATTCTGCAAGCTGCCATGTTTCATTTGTCATCAAAGCCTTGTGCTCCTTCTCCATTGCTTCGTGCCAATGCGCTGCGTGTTTACTGTTGATCGCCTCGTCGTACGATGACGGAATAGTTACCTCGTCTGTAACCATCGCTCCCAGTATATTGTAGATCTTCTTTGGGCGTCCAGGCTTGCCCGTTCTCAGGATCTTTGGTCTGCCAGGACCAATTTGTAGTGTCGGATTAGCTTGCACTATCTCAATATCTTTTGCACTTTCAAAAGATTCATTGCTGCTACTGTCGTATGTAGTTCCAAGTTCTGGCTCGCTTTCGTCATCCGATCTCAGCTGGATATCACCTTCATCGTCTGAATTTGAAGATTGCCCTTGATTTGGTGGTTGCATGTCAAGTACTACGACGCTGTCACTTCTCTGCTCTAAGCCACTAAGCTCGTCGAATATGACATCACGTTTCTCGATCACTGGTTTGACTCCGCATTATATAGCCTATAGCCCTTCGCCTGCATAGAATATCCGACCATGCGATACTCTTTGCCCTTCGCTGTGAACTTGCTCTTATGATGCCCCTTGTCAAGTGCAACTGCAAAGGAACCAAAAATTTTTAAATGACTTATACTTGGCTTCTTACCAGTCCACGCTTCCATAGGCATCATATTGGGCAACGCTCGTGTAGCCGCACGATTTCGCAAATACACAGCCGTATTTACTGCCTCTGCCCATAATGTCTGCCTGAGTCCTGACTGCACCAATAAGCATCTTGCCATTTCCACCAACGTGCGATTTGCCCTTTCAGCAACTCCATTCTGTTGTGGGGTATAAGGCACTGTCAGCTGCCGATCAATACCATTGCTCTTCAAAAAATTGTTGAACTTGTTGTTAACATATTCACGACCGTTGTCGCTCCGAATACATTTTAGCTTCTTTTCGGTTTGCCGTTCTGCCAAATTCTTAAATTCCACAAACTTGTCAAAGACCTCATCCTTGCCTTTCAGGAAATACACAAAGATACGCCGCGAACAGTCATCAATAAAAGTCAAGAAATATCTGGATCCTGCAAGAGACTTCGCTTCAAATGGTCCACATACGTCTGTATGAACTAGTTCCAGCAAAAATTGTGCACGACTTTCACTGGCCTTTGGAAATGGTTGCACATGTACTTTGCCCACCATGCATGTCTTGCATGAGGCAATTGATGGCATATCCAATTTCTCCATCCCACGTACCAATCCTTTCTTTGACATCTCCAGCAAACTTGTGTAATTAACATGCCCGTATCTGTTGTGCCACAGTTTCGCATCAGCCTTAACGGCAGCGTAACATCTGTTAGGCTCGAACTCAACCATATACAAGCTTCCAGTTCTGTTAACTTCCAAAATTATTTCACCATGTTGTGAAATCTTTGCATTTTTCGGCCCGAAATATACGACGCAATTATTTGCTACTGCTGTGCTCACGGATATGAAATTACTCGTCAGCTTTGGCACATACAAAGCAATGTAAATGTATACTTTTGCTTTTTAGCACAACTTCACCCCTTGCCCTTGGCTTCCAAGAAACCTGCGTCTGCCAATCCAATATTTTCGCTATGTTCTTCGAACTTCGTGAACATCTGCCGATCGCAACACATGTGGCTCGTTGCGCCACTGTCCAAACACCAGTTTGATTTGGAAAAACTGCTTGCATCCAATGCATTTAACAAGCTGCACTGCTTGTTTTCGTCTTTCGCTTTTGCGTCTTGCTTTACCGATCTTTTTTGACAATTCGCTTTAAAGTGCCCTTTTACGCCGCAATTGAAACAGACCACGTTTGTGTGCTTCTTCTTCTTGGCGTCTGTCTGGCGCCTTTGGTTTTGCGTCGCAGAAAAAGCGAGCGCCGTGTTGCTATGCGTCTCTACACTTTTTCTTCGTTCTCCTTCTTCCTTCAGCTTGATACACAGAATTTCAATCGGAGGCAGAATGTCGCGCGTCTCTATGGCGACTACAAAATTGTCAAACTCCTCTGGAAGACTTGAAAGCAATATAATGGCCTGCAGCTCATTATTTAACTGAGTATCAACCGCAGCAAGTTGATCGACAATTTCACAAAACACATTTATGAAACTTGTCATGCTTTGACCCTCCGTCATGCGTAAGTTGAGCAACCTTTTGTAAAGCGCAACCTTACGTACAGGTCCACTTGGCTGATGGATCTCTTTCAGCTTAGTCCATGCTTCACGTGCCGTTATACAACTTTTGATAGCACTCAATTGTGATGCCTTCACACTCAACATGATCATGGCCAATGCCTTCTTATCCATTGCCGTCCCATTGGCGCTTGCGGATGAGCCTTCTTGTGGATCCTCGGACACAACATCCCATAGCTCTGCATAATTTATAATAATTTATAATAATTTATAATAATTTATAATAATTTATAATAATTTGTAATAATTTATAATAATTTATAATAATTTATAATAATTTATAATAATTTATAATAATTTATAATAATTTATAATAATTTATAATAATTTATAATAATTTATAACAATTTATAATAATTTATAATAACTTATAATAATTTATAATAATTTATAATAATTTATAATAATTTATAATAATTTATAATAATTTATAATAATTTATAATAATTTATAATAATTTATAATTATTTATAATTATTTATAATAATTTATAATAATTTATAATAATTTATAATAATTTATAATAATTTATAATAATTTATAATAATTTATAATAATTTATAATAATTTATAATAATTTAAAATAATGTATAATAATTTATAATAATTTATAATAATGCATAATAATTTATAATAATTTATAATAATTTATAATAATTTATAATAATTTATAATAATTTATAATAATTTATAATAATTTATAATAATTTATAATAATTTATAATAATTTATAATAATTTATAATAATTTATAATAATTTATAATATTTTATAATAATTTATAATTATTTAAAATATTTTATAATAATTTATAATAATTTATAATATTTTATAATATTATTTATAATAATTTATAATAAAATATAATAATTTATAATAATTTATAATAACTTATAATAATAATTCATAATCCCTAAAGATTATAAAATGAAAGACCGATTTTTAAGGGGATACGGCCACAGCCCAAACCGTAAGAGCAAGAGCAGCCAAATTTTTTCACAGTATTCCATTGGGGGCGTGGGCGCCCACTAAGATCCGATATGTCCCCCCAGTGGCCCCAAACAGCTCCAACATCCATTATTCTGAGCAAAAAAAGTTGATGTATTTAAGCTTAGCTTCTAAACTGGTTGGAACTTCGATATTTGGTTTTTTCCGAATTTTAGGTTTTGAAAAGGCCTAATTAGAAATCTAAAAGAAATTTTGATATCCTTCATAATTTGGGGGCTACATTTAAAATTAACTTTTCGATTTAAAAAATCTAAACCGCTGCTCCGATCAAGATGATTTTTCGCTCAATAGTTATTCTATGGCCCAAATGCTTAAGTTTAATTTTTAAAGTTTTTAACATTTTTTTAAGTATTTTTAACGAATTTATTTAGATTTTCTAAGTTATTGCGTTGCATTTTGCGGGAGCCTGCCGAGAGAGCGAAACCCAGAGAGCGGATGCCAAGAGAGCGACGGCCGAGAGAGCAACAGCCAAGAAAACTGATAAGGGGGAGGGGTAGTGCTGCAGGGAAAGGGGAGGGGAAAGAGGCAATTTAAGTTAAATTTGTTTAGGATTTTAAAAACTTAAACTGCTGCTCCGATCAATATGATTTTCGATCAATAGTCAGTCCTGTGGATCAAATGCTTAGGTTTTATTTTTCATTTTGTAGCAGAAGTAAGAGCCTTATTTAATTTCCACCATGGAAGAAAATAGAAAATTACTACAAATTCTGTAAGCAAAGCCAAAATGTTTCCAAGTTAAATATTAATCTTAAGATTCGAACTTTTGACCAAATACGTATGTACATATGTATATTTGGATATGTTTTGATTTGCTTATATGTACAATACATGTACATACATACAATGTGTGTGTATGTTTCTATTCGAAAGTAGATAATGTGCTTAAATACAAATAAAATGATTTATTATACCCGTTTATCGATCAAATGTGGAATCTGAAAATAATACGTTACTTTGCTGTTTTTGTATTGGATGCCAATCTTTTACAAAGGTTTTCGTTTCATTCAAAACAAGAAATTTGAAAACAACAAATTCCAATTTACAAACAAGTATACATATTTGTGCGCAAATTAAAATTGCATTGATAACATTGTAACTGATAAAAAGTATACAAGCTCACGACTTTTACTTGGATCACTTTCATTTATTATATAGCTCTGCCAGTATCCTTCTGATTCTCTCTCAGGATCTTCTACAAAGGTTGTTTACACAAAGGTTTTCAAATAAGAAATAAGAAATAAGAAAGTCCTGACAACCCGATTTCCTAACTCCAAACTAATATTAAGCGAACGAAGTCGCGCCGGGTACAGCTAGTAATTTATAATAATTTATAATAATTTATAATAATTTATAATAGTTTATAATAATTTATAATAATTTATAATTATATATAATAATTTATAATAATTTATAATAATTTATAATAATTTATAATAATTTATAATAATTTATAATAATTTATAATAATTTATAATAATTTATAATAATTTATAATAATTTATAATAATTTATAATAATTTATAATAATTTATAATAATTTATAATAATTTATAATAATTTATAATAATTTATAATAATTTATAATAATTTATAATAATTTATAATAATTTATAATAATTTATAATAATTTATAATAATTTATAATTGTTAATGCTGAAATCGAGCCGATACCAAATATAAGTAAGAACGCCAAATTTACGTGCGCACACGACAAACGTATTTTATTGAGTAAGACATACGAAGCATCAAAAAGCAAGAGGAAAAAGAAGGAAGAATATGAATAGGAAAAATACTATCGCTTAGAGATGTGCAAGTAGAACGATACAACTTGTAAACTTCAACACTGCTTCTCAAGTTAGATTGTTCCTTACAATTTTTCATTTAAACCAAGCGACTTTACAAAGTTATTATGCTTTTCTTTCTGTAAGTTTTTAGTAAAGATATCTGCTACATTTTCGTTGGTGGGAACATATTTTATAAAAACTTCTCCTCTAGCAATAACCTCGCGAACATGATGATACTTGATGTCAACATGCCTGGTCCTTTTGTGATGCACAGGATTCGATGCAATCTGCTGTGCGCTTAAGTTGTCGCCGTTTATCTCGATGGGCTCTGCGTTCGGATGAAATGCTATTTCTTCTAGTAGACGACGCAGGTAGATTGCTTCTCTGGATGCAGTGGGCAAAGCAATGTATTCAGCCTCAGTGCTGCTGAGCGCGACTAATCCTTCCTTTTTGGATTCCCAGGAGAAAGCTGATCCACCCAGGTAAAAACAGTACCCAGAGTACGATTTTCTATCCAGACTATCGTTTGGCCAGTCTGCATCGACAAACGCATGCAATCGTTGACCAGTCTTGCGATAGTGTAGCTTTAAGTCGATAGTCTTCGACAGATGTCGCTGTATTTCCATTCCAAGAAAGTGATGCAATGGACCATTTTCATGAATATCAAAACTATCGTGCAATTTCTTTTTGATATCATCCAGATCACTCTTTTTCGAACAAGCTATTATAATGTCATCGACGTATATGCAGTGATTGAAAATGCTATGCTACATCAAAGTATTTTTTTTTACTCTCGCTGATTTCGTTCGACTCTGTAGCATAGCAGAGAGCACAAAAGCACAGAAGTACAGAGTACAGAGCAATAGCAATAGCAAAAAATGCCAGTCATACTATTTGTAGTTTTAGCTGTAGCACAAGCATCGACAGCGAGAGTGAAAGCAAAGCGAACGAAAATTAAAGCAACTCTGCTTTTGCTCTCGTAGCAACTGTGTAGTTGCTGTCATAGCATTTTTGTAGTTGCTCTCATAGCAGCTCCGTATTTTGCCGCATACCAGATCTTACCGTTATATTTTGTTTTGATACACATGCACGGTTTTAAACAAGCAGTAATATTAATTTACCAGATATTGCATTTAAAGACGTTAATTTCAAATTATAATAATATATTCATTTTCCATATAACAAAAATAAAAAATTTAATTTCAACAATAAAAATAATTTCAATTCTGATTTTCTTCGTCTTCAAATGAAGGGAAATTTTCGATGGCACTATCCAAATGGGATGAGTTTAGTTTGACAAGTAAAATATTTTCTAATGTGTCGTGGCTTAACCTATTCCGATTGTCGACCAATATAAGTTTTAATGATGAAAATGCCCTTTCGATTGTGACCTAAATAAAATTAAAAGTTATTAACATATTTCTTGCACCATAAACAATACTTCTTACTTGTGTGGGCGGAATGGCAAAGCATACTTTGCTTAGTGCATACAGTTCAGGATCAGTCGACTTTCTTTCTCTCCAGAAGTTCAATACATTAACACCGGCTTTCATGTAAGGGAGTTTTAGTGTTTCGATTTTTGTAAATACATCCGTGCATTCGTCTGATGGCGACACCGTAGCTCCCAAATAGCTGTCTAACAAGTCGAACTCATTATTTTCCAGCTCTTCTTCAAGACTCATAGAATTCAGTGAAGTTGTTGATGAATTAAGTTTTGGGTTAATTGCTTTAATTTTTTCCCACAAAGATTTTAAGAAGAGTACAGCATTTTTTTTCTGAGTCCAGGAGAGAATCTGTTGAAACCTCGGGTCTAAGTATAGGCATGCATCAAATCCCACATTCGATATAAGTTTTTCCGTTCGCGTTTCTATGCTTTTAATGAGGGTTTACCAATCGAATCTTCGCTATCTGATCGTGATAGTAAAATTTGATTTGTCGTTAATTTGCATGTAAGCCATAAAGCGTAGTAATTGCCGTAGTGCAATTGCTCTTCTTGGAACTTCACAATAGTTTTTTGCAGTGGATTCATAATACAAGTGTAGCTATCTATAAACTCCCACAACATAGAGGTAGCGTCGAAATTTTCATCATCCGTTTTATTTTCGATTGCTTCAATTTCACTCAATACGTCTTTAGCTTTGTTAAGTCGATCGATCATTTCATATGTTGAACCCCACCTTGTGGGACAATCCAATTGAGGCAATTTAAGTTTTCGAAAGTCAAATGCCTCACGATAACCATTTGATGGCTTACGAATGTATTTCGTCACGTTGCGACATTGAAGTACATAGCTTTTAATGTCTGCCTTTTTTGAAACATCAAGAGCGCAAAGTTGTGCAGTATGTGCTGCACACCGACATATTTGTATATTACCCACGTGCAATTCTTCTGGGGTCTCAAAATTATCAATTTTTTTAGTGTAGTCTATGTTTTTTTCCACTTCCTCTGTGCCTTCAAAATCATCATCAGCTGCATAACTATGTGATAATATTTTTGTTGTTTTTATCATGTTAGCTCCATTGTCTGATGTAATTGAAATAATTTGATTCAATCGGACTTCTCTAAAGTAGCTATAATTTCTTTGGCAAGATTTTTAGACGTACTTCCACTAGCGCCTTTAATTTCAGACATGCCTAAAATCCGGGATATAATTTTATTTTCATTAATAAATTGCGCGCTTATTCCAAAAATATTACGGTTAAGCCGAGTTGCGCTATCTATTTTCAAAGACAGAAAGCGGCCCTGCATTTCTTGTTGCATTTCGCTGCGTATGTTTTTCGCCACATGTTTTAGCATATTTTTGCATTTACTGTCATTTAATTTAAAGCTTTTTCCGCTCTTTTCTGTAATACCCAGACAAATCGGATCTATTATATTTCTCATGTTTACCGAATTTAAAATATTGAAAGGTACGCTTTCTTCTGTTACGAGTTTTATGTATGAACGAATTAACTGTTTTTTGTTTATTTTAACTTTAATTATTTCTTTTCTGGGTTCTGTTATATTTTCTGAACAAGTGGACTCCTCGTCTAGATTATCTATTTTTATTTTGTGCACTTCAACAATATGTTTCTTTAAATTAAATGTACGATCTTTCTTTAAAGACCGATTACAAGATTTGCCCTGCACATATGACCATCGTCTTCAAAATATTTTAAAATATTGTTTTTTCGCGAAGCCATGTTTACGCTTGAGGTGAATTAATATTACTGCGCGTTTAAAACCGTGCATGCACCGAGCAATTACTCAAATGCTATGAGAGCAACTACAAAAATTTTATGACAGCAACTACACAGTTGCTACGAGAGCAAAAGCAGAGTTGCTTTAATTTTCGTTCGCTTTGCTTTCACTCTCGCTGTCGATGCTTGTGCTACAGCTAAAACTACAAATAGTATGACTGGCATTTTTTGCTATTGCTATTGCTCTGTACTCTGTACTTCTGTGCTACAGAGCAGAGCAAAAGAGCAACCGTTTTGCTTTTGTGCTATCTGCTATGCTACAGAGCCGAACGAAATCAGAGCAATAGCGAGAGCAGAGCAATATTTTTATTGAAATTGCTGCTATGTAGCAGCAAATGCAAACACTGCGTATATGGCTATCAAATTGTACGAATTCTGACTTATTTTCTTATACAGACACGGCTCGCTTTTAGTAGGCTCAAAACCCAATCCTTTTAAAGTGTCATCCAGTGTGCTATTCCAGGCCCTGCCAGATTGTTTGAGGCCATATATAGCTTTGTTAAGCTTTAACACGCGGTTTGGATGTTCATCGCTGACGAAATTCTCTGGTTGCTTCATATATACTATTTCGTTCAATTTACTGTTCAAATATGCATTTGAAACATCCATTTGATGAAGGTACAGCTCCTTTTCTGCTGCTACTGCCAACAAAAGCCTTATATTTTCATATCGAATGACGGGTGAAAAGGTTTCGTAGTAATTTATTCCATATTGCTGGCTGCACCCCTTGGCTACAAGTCTGCTCTTAAACCTTATGATATTTCCTTCAACATCTCGCTTAACTCGGAAAACCCACATGGATCCTATAGCTTTTGCACCTGAAGGAAGGTCTACCAAAGACCAAGTCTTGTTTTCGATAAGGGCCTCATATTCACGTTTCATAGAATTTTGCCACTTAGACGAATGTTTGCCCGATAGTGCCTGTTTTACTGTGTCGGGCGTCTCAATGTCATGATAGCTTACAATATTGTTGACCATATTGTACTCTTTTCTTGGCCTACCTCGCTGGCCAGTGCGTATAATCTTGGGCCTACCTGGACCACGGTGAGCACGTACACCATCAACGGGGCTGCTTGGTGGACTGGCATTATCTTGTTCAAAACTCTCGAGTTGACTTCTTCTGGAGCTGCTTTTGCTATTTCGCCCTCTGCTGCACCGACTTCTTCTGAAGCTGCTTCTTCTCCAACTTCGCCCTCTGCTGCACCGACATCTTCTGAATCGGTTGCGTCTTGATAGCTTCCTGCGCTAACCCAATCAGCTTTTTGTGGAAACTCTGTGATAAATTAAGTAAAATCGTTAGTGCTTGCCTGATGATTAACCGATACTACTTCGCCTTCAACAAATTTGACGTCTCGTTTTTCCACGATTTGTCGAGCCTCTTTGTCGAATAGTCGATATGCCTTGGCGGTGAGCGAGTAGCCGACGAACGTGTACTCCTTGCCCTTAGCCCGAAACTTGTGGTGATGCATCTTATCCAGAGCATATACGGGTGAACCAAAAATCCGTAGGTGCGCGACCGAAGGCTTTTTGCCGCTCCACTTTTGCATAGGGGTGATCCCGTCAAGCGCCTGCGATGGAGATCTATTTCGTAAGTAGCTTGCCGTTGCAACAGCTTCTGCCCACAATGGCTCCTCAATGTTTTTGTGCAGCATCATACTGCGCGCCATTTCAACGAGCGTTCTATTCGCTCTTTCGGCCACACCGTTTTGTTGCGGAGTGTATGGCACGGTTAATTGTCTTTTAATTCCACACTCCCGCAGATATTCGTCGACCTTGTGATTTATATACTCCATGCCATTGTCACTGCGAATCGCTTTAATTCGCTTTTGTGTTTGATTTTCCACTAGCTGTTTAAACATTTGGAACTTTTCAAATGCCTGATCCTTGCTTTGCATAAAGTAAACAAACACTCGCTTTGAAAAATCATTTATAAATGTTATAAAGTACTTTGCGCCACTTATCGACTTCACATTTATCGGTCCGCACACGTCCGTATGAACTAGTTCCAAAATGTTATTTGCTCGCGCATCACTCTTTTTAGGGAATGGCAAAACACAAATCTTGGATTTGTTGCAGGTGAGGCAATTTATTTCAACCGGAATGTTATTTACGTCAATGCCTTTTACACGTTGATTGACTATCGGTTCCTTAAGGATTCGAAAATTTAGGTGACCATATCGATTATGCCACACGACTGCCTTTTGTTGCATTGAGAATAATCGGTTCACGTTTAAGTCACTAAACAAAAATAAATTGTTTTGCAGTTGCGCCCTTAATATAGCAACTCCATCTTTTGCCGTTACTATCGCGCGATTTTCTTTAAAATACACGGAATGCCCATACTGCATTGCTTTGCTCACGGAAAAGAAATTCATTTGTAAATCTGGCACATACAATACGTCTTTAAATGTTATTTCACAATCGCTGGTTTTTATTTTGATGTTTCCTTTGCCAGGCGATTCAATTATTTTGTCTGCTGCTAACATAACTTTGTCTTTTTCTTCGACAAACAAAACAAACGCACTTTTCACACAGCACATATGAGAAGTTGCCCCACTGTCCAGGCACCAAGTCTGTTTTGTTATGTTCTCCTGGTTCACAGCAGCAAAAACCGAAAACGATAATCTCTCATTGCTTCTCTCTTCGCTTTGAAATTTGCCTTTATCCTTTCTTCCTCTTTCTTTACACTGCGTCGCTTTGTGACCATGTTTGCCACACACGAAACACTTTCCGTTAAATTTACCGTTTTCTGTTGCATGTGCGTTTTGTTTTTCGCTTCTCGATCCAGCATAATATGCGTGTTGCTTGCTATCCTTCTCATTTTTCTCGTTCATTCTTTCGGCCTCTGCCAAAAGTTTGACCTTGAGTGATTCAAAGAGCGGTAGCGAATCTCTTGTTTCCATAGCAACAACAAAATGTTCATACTCTGCATTTAAACTTGACATTAGAATTATCACTTTTAACTCCTCGGTTATTTCAACGTTTACTTCGATCAATTTGTCAATTATTTCCAAAGTTCTTGGTGTACCAGAACACTTCGCATCTGAACACTCCACACATCGTAATTTTGATCACTTAACTTTTCTATTTGATAACTTTTCGTCCATTAAGTTCCATTTGACAGCTTCCTCGGATGTTGACTCGTTAGTCAACTTCAGCTTGCCACTAACGATGCTCCAAAGTTCTTGGTGTACCAGAACACTTCGCATCTGAACACTCCACACATCGTAATTTTGATCACTTAACTTTTCTATTTGATACGCACTCATCTTAGTTTCGCGAGTCTGGGCCCATAACCAATTTTAATGCTGAAATCGAGCCGATACCAAATATAAGTAAGAACGCCAAATTTACGTGCGCACACGACAAACGTATTTTATTGAGTAAGACATAAGAAGCATCAAAAAGCAAGAGGAAAAAGAAGGAAGAATATAATTGGAAAAATACTATCGCTTAGAGATGTGCAAGTAGAACGCTATAACTTGTAAACTTCAACAATAATAATTTATAATAATTTATAATAATTTATAATAATTTATAATAATTTATAATAATTTATAATAATTTATAATAATTTATAATAATTTATAATAATTTATAATAATTTATAATAATTTATAATAATTTATAATAATTTTTAATAATTTATAATAATTTATAATAATTAATAATAAATTATAATAATTTATTATAGTTTATAATAATTTATAATAATTTATAATAATTTATAATAATTTATAATAATTTATAATAATTTATAATAATTTATAATAATTTATAATAATTTATAATAATTTATAATAATTTATAATAATTTATAATAATTTATAATAATTTATAATAATTTATAATAATTTATAATAATTTATAATAATTTATAATAATTTATAATAATTTATAATAATTTATAATAATTTATAATAATTTATAATAATTTATCTTAATTTATAATAATTTATAATAATTTATAATAATTTATAATAATTTATAATAATTTATAATAATTTATAATAATTTATAATAATTTATAATAATTTATAATAATTTATAATAATTTATAATAATTTATAATAATTTATAATAATTTATAATAATTTATAATAATTTATAATAATTTATAATAATTTATAATAATTTATAATAATTTATAATAATTTATAATAATTTATAATAATTTATTATAATTTATAATAATTTATAATAATTTATAATAATTTATAATAATTTATAATAATTTATAATAATTTATAATAATTTATAATAATTTATAATAATTTATAATAATTTATAATAATTTATAATAATTTATAATAATTTATAATAATTTAAAATAATTTATAATAATTTATAATAATTTATAATAATTTATCTTAATTTATAATAATTTATAATAATTTATAATAATTTATAATAATTTATAATAATTTATAATAATTTATAATAATTTATAATAATTTATAATAATTTATAATAATTTATAATAATTTATAATAATTTATAATAATTTATAATAATTTATAATAATTTATAATAATTTATAATAATTTATAATAATTTATAATAATTTATAATAATTTATAATAATTTATAATAATTTATAATAATTTATAATAAATTATAATAATTTATTATAGTTCATAATAATTTATAATAATTTATAATAATTTAAATTAATTTATAATAATTTATAATAATTTATAATAATTTATAATAATTTATAATAATTTATAATAATTTATAAAAATTTATAATAATTTATAATAATTTATAATAATTTATAATAATTTATAATAATTTATAATAATTTATAATAATTTATAATAATTTATAATAATTTATAATAATTTATAATAATTTATAATAATTTATAATAATTTATAATAATTTATAATAATTTATAATAATTTATAATAATTTATAATAATTTATAATAATTTAAAATAATTTATAATAATTTATAATAATTTATAATAATTTATAATAATTTATAATAATTTATAATAATTTATAATAATTTATAATAATTTATAATAATTTATAATAATTTATAATAATTTATAATAATTTATAATAATTTATAATAAGTTATAATAATTTATAATAATTTATAATAATTTATAATAATGTATAATAATTTATAATAATTTATAATAATTTATAATAATTTATAATGATTTGTAATAATTTATAATAAGTTATAATAATTTATAATAATTTATAATAATTTATAATAATTTATAATAATTTATAATAATTTATAATAATTTATAATAATTTATAATAATTTATAATAAGTTATAATAATTTATAATAATTTATAATAATTTATAATAATTTATAATAATTTATAATAATTTATAATAATTTATAATAATTTATAATAATTTATAATAATTTATAATAATTTATAAAAATTTATAATAATTTATAATAATTTATAATAATTTATAATAATTTATAATAATTTATAATAATTTATAATAATTTATAAAAATTTATAATAATTTATAAAAATTTATAATAATTTATAATAATTTATAAATATTTATAATAATTTATAATAATTTATAAATATTTATAATAATTTATAATAATTTATAATAATTTATAATAATTTATAATAATTTATAATAATTTATAATAATTTATAATAATTTATAATAATTTATAATAATTTATAATAATTTATAATAATTAATAATAATTTATAATAATTTATAATAATTTATAATAATTTATAATAATTTATAATAATTTATAATAATTTATAATAATTTATAATAATTTATAATAATTTATAATAATTTATAATAATTTATAATAATTTATAAATATTTATAATATTTTATAATAATATATAATAATTTATAAATATTTATAATAATTTAGAATAATTTGTAAAAATTTATAATAATTTATAAATATTTATAAATATTTATAATAATTTATAATAATTTATAATAATTTATAATAATTTATAATAATTTATAATAATTTATAATAATTTATAATAATTTATAATAATTTATAATAATTTATAATAATTTATAATAATTTATAATAATTTATAATAATTTATAATAATTTATAATAATTTATAATAATTTATAATAATTTATAATAATTTATAATAATTTATAATAATTTATAATAATTTATAATAATTTATAATAATTTATAATAATTTATAATAATTTATAATAATTTATAATAATTTATAATAATTTATAATAATTTATAATAATTTATAATAATTTATAATAATTTATAATAATTTATAATAATTTATAATAATTTATAATAATTTATAATAATTTATAATAATTTATAATAATTTATAATAATTTATAATAATTTATAATAATTTATAATAATTTATAATAATTTATAATAATTTATAATAATTTATAATAATTTATAATAATTTATAATAATTTATAATAATTTATAATAATTTATAATAATTTATAATAATTTATAATAATTTATAATAATTTATAATAATTTATAATAATTTATAATAATTTATAATAATTTATAATAATTTATAATAATTTATAATAATTTATAATAATTTATAATAATTTATAATAATTTGTAATAATTTATAATAATTTATAATAATTTATAATAATTTATAATAATTTATAATAATTTATAATAATTTATAATAATTTATAATAAGTTATATTAATTTATAATAATTTATAATTATATTTATAATAATTTATAATAATTTATAATAATTTATAATAATTTATAATAATTTATAAAAATTTATAATAATTTATAATAATATATAATAATTTATAATAATTTATAATAATTTATAATAATTTATAATAATTTATAATAATATATAATAATTTATAATAATTTATAATAATTTATAATAAATTGTTTAGGTCAGTGGCCCACTGCATTGGCGCTGGTCACTGAGCTCTCCGAGCTTTCGCTCTCGCCCCTCTTGCGCTCCCTCGCTCGCCTCTCACAACGTCCGCGCTCCAGAGTGCGAACTTCGGGTTTCGCATCCGAACTCCTCGGACGGCCGCTGCCGATCTCCCGCTCTCGCTTGAACGGAGTAAAGCGGGCGGGAGCGCGGTTTTAGTTTTAAGTTTTAATTAGTCTCATGTATAACGCTGAATAAACAACACTGAAATATACCACGACGCCCACGACTTCTCACTTTCGTCTGCCCTTTGCGTTTGCGCCGTGGGAATTTTTGTGATTCAAATTCGCTTCTTTTGTGGAAGGATCGCCCCCTACGATCATTTGGTCCATTCGAACCGGTTAAGGATATCCATTCGACCAGCAGCTCCTGTGATTTCTTCCGCAAAAAAGATAAGTACGAGCATTTTCCGACTCCCTCTCGCTGCCGGTCTTTAGCAGTGGTTCGAACATTAAATTTCGTTCACACTGCAGTAAGATTTTTTTTCGTGTCAACTCCACGTCCGAGTTTTCCCGACACAACGGCAGTCGAGAAATTTAACATTCCTTCAATTCCAAAAAATTTTCTATCCGTCTCCGCTTTGTGTGCGTCGCCATACTCCTTGCCGTTTTCCTTTCGTTCCCCGTTGTACATCAACTTGCCAACGGTCAAGGCATATATATGTATGTGCATCCAGACATACACATACACGCGCGTGACAACTTGTGTACATAGTGCAGTGCAATTCTGCCTCCAAAAAAATACGACAAAAAGTGAAATTGTGTGGTGGAAAATAAAAAGGCATAACTAATATCAGCCACTCGGTGTGAAGTAATTTCGGGAGTTTCCCTGTTCGCCGTACAATCCGCCGCTGTCGAGATATTTTTTTGCCTTGTGTTTTTTTTCTCTCCACATAATTTTATTTGTTCCGTCACTTCAAATACAGTCCACTCTTCGACGCTCTACTGTACCGATATACACTTACACATAAACGCATGCCTGCCCATACCTACATAGAACTATTTTCTGCCTCCACATACAGGAACATACACATATCCAAAAACACACACACCCCTATAATTTTATTAAATATTTTTTTTCCCCCACAAAAAAAAAAAAAAAAAAAAAAAAAAAAAAAAAAAAAAACCCAAACTTTTTTTTTTTTTTTTTAATTATAAAAAATAAAAACCCAAACCTTTTTTTTTTTTTTTTTTTTTTATTCTTTTCATCTGTTCCGTCACTTCAAATACAGTCCACTCTTCGACGCTCTACTGTACCGATATACACTTACACATAAACGCATGCCTGCCCATACCTACATAGAACTATTTTCTGCCTCCACATACAGGAACATACACATATCCATAAACGCATGCATGCCCATATCTACATAAATATATTTTCTGCCTCCACATACAGGAACATAAAATAAAATAAATTCAAATCCACACGGGTGCGACCGTGATTGTTTTTCTCCAAATTGCCGCAATTAATCGCCCCAACGGCTGTGTTATTATTGTTGCTGATTCTTTTCATCTGTTCCGTCATTTCAAATACAGTCCACTCTTCGACGCTCTACTGTACCGATACACACTTACACAAAAACGCATGCATGCCCATATCTACATAGAATTATTTTCTGCCTCCACTTACAGGAACATACACATATCCATAAACGCATGCATGCCCATATATACATAAATATATTTTCTGCCTCCACATTCAGGAACATAAAATAAAATAAATTCAAATCCACACGGGTGCGACCGTGATTGTTTTTTCGCCAAATTGCCGCATTAACCACCGCAGCGGCCGTGTTGTTATTGTTGCTTTTTTTTTCTTCTCTCTCTACCGCGCCCTCACGCATGCACTGCTCTGCCGACCGGCATAACCCAGTGAACGCTTCTCCCGAACCAAAGCCAAGGTTTTTTAATTCCACCATTCCGGCTCCGAAAAAAAAAAAAGTATTTATAATTATAATTATTATTTAAATATACAAATTATTAATTCATAATTATAATTACTATTTAATTATAAATATTATTTAATTATTTCAGGCAAAGTAATTAATTTATTTAATGGATTAATTAATTTATTTTTTATTGCGGTTTTCCGGATTTTTTTTTTGCAATCAAAGATATTTTCCAAATCCAAAAAAAAATAAATGAAAACCTTAATACAATAAAATTATTTGGCAACACTAACTAAGGGAAAAGTTAGAATAAAAAAAAACAGAAGTCAACAAAGGGAGTAACAAGATATACAAATATATAAACAATCAATACAGTTTCATCGATTTCCAAATATTTTCTTCCGATTCTTCCCGTTGTTTATGGCACTGTGCTTTCTACTCCGCACAAATTAACAGTGTGACCGTTCTCTGGGGCTTTCTTTTCTTTTGCGTGCGTTCATTGGCAGCGACGACCAACTCGTTGTCGACTCAGATCGCGCCGAGAGCTTAACGGTGAATATCCTCACGTTCTGAACGAGACGCCCCTTGCTCAGGTCAGTCGACAAGAGCTGATCCGCAAAGTTCGAGTCCAAGAATGCCCACGGGAGACGACAAGAAACCGAGGTCGATCCCATCTATCCGTTTGGACAGGTCCCAATCCGCGTATCCGCGGCCGTCTCAATTAACACCAAAGGCGGCCATAGCCATTCCAAGGGCAAAAAGCGACGAGTCCGTCGAGACTATCTCCGGTCCCCCGTCAAGGCTTTCTCGGTCGGTGTCCAAGATGGCTCAAACTGCGATAGACATCGCCCTCAAAAAGTTTATTGCCACAACAGACCGGGTTAGCCAATTTCAAGCGGATATTCATACTCCGAGCGCCGCTGAACCAGAACGACTTTCCCCTGGCATGTGCCAAGTCCATCGGGACCAAATCCGGGCCTTGTGGGAAAAGGTGGAGAAGAGCTATGAAAGTTGCTCCGATCTTCTTTCCGCGTCCACCGACAGTACGGCCACCTCGACAGTGCTTGAATCCAAGTACAGTTACTGCTACTCCGTATATTCGAGATGTTTGGTCCAACTTCAGGGCATAATAGACAAGGCCGCCTCCCAGCCCATTCAGGCTGCTGTCAGTGTTCCAACACCGCCGTCTACGGGCTGTCGTTTGCCACCAGTCGACACCGAAGTTTTCGCTGGTGATTACCTGCGGTGGCCCACCTTCAGAGATCTTTTTACCGCGATATACATACACAACTCGCGTCTTACACCGGTGGAGAAGTTGTTCCACCTATTATCCAAAACAAGTGGCGATGCGCACGCCATTGTTTCCAAAGCCCCGCTGACCAACGAAGGGTTTATCTCCGCGTGGCGAAGCCTCACCGACCGCTTCGAAAATCGGCGGTTATTAGTCAATAGCCAGCTAAAAATCCTCTTCAACATCCAGGCAGTACCCCAAGAGTCCGGAGCCGCTCTGAAGGAGCTGCAAGGGACAATCCAAAGTTGCCTGACAGCCTTAGAGATGTCCTCTATTCAAGTCGAGACTTGGGATTGTCTCCTGGTTTACATGGTTTCCTTAAAGCTTCCCAAAATCACGCTTTCAATGTGGGAGCAATCCATTCACAACAAGGCTGAGATTCCAACATGGAATGAGTTAGACTCGTTCCTGACAGAGCGTCATCGCACTCTGGAGGCTATCGATGACATCAGGCCTAGCAGTTCGGGTCAGGTTCCGCCAAGGTCGACACCTGCGAGCGCCCCAGCGCGTAGGCTTAATTCTTACGAGGCCAGAGTGACTCCAGCCCCAAGAGGGTGCGATCTCTGCTCCAGAGAGAATCATCCTGTTCGCTTATGTCCGCGCTTCCTTGAGATGGATGTAAATGGTCGCTCCGACTACATTAAGAAAAAGCAGCTTTGCCTGAACTGTTTTGCACGAGGGCACTTGCAACGGGATTGCACTAGTGCCCATAGCTGCTTCACGTGCCACAGCCGTCATCACACCCTCCTGCACCGCGGTAATCCATTCGCGGCCGCTCCAAGTCCGTCTGCGCCATCCAGGTCTCGACCCGCGCCTACTACAAGAGGCACGAGCCCCACAGAGGATCATTTTGATGTGCAAGTGTGCTTCGCTTCCGGCTCAAGAGCCGTCTTACTAGGCACAGCCCTCATTAACATTTGCCATTTAGGGTGCAATTTCCAGGCGCGTGCCCTAATCGACTCTGGTTCCGAGGCAACCTTTATTACGGAGAGACTTTTCAACCTCGTCAAACTTCCATTCAAGACTATCCAGGCCCAAGTCTCTGGTCTTAATCAAACCGTTGCCGCTCAGTCCACGAAACTCTGTCATTTTTCTATTCGATCGCCTTCCAGACCCGGGCTGCATTTAGAAACTTCAGCTTACGTTCTTCCGCAGCTGGCCGGGAATCTGCCTTCGTATCCAGTCCCTCGAGATCTTCTTAAGGGAATTCCTGACATCCCCCTTGCAGATCCCAAGTTCTTCGAGAGCTCCCAAATCGATGTCTTGATAGGAGCCGATATTCTTCCGTCCATCCTCCTCGGCAACGCCAGGGCTAACATTTGCGGTTCACTTCTCGGCCAGGAAACCATTTTTGGATGGGTGTTGACAGGCCCCATATCTCCAGCGGCCCCCGCAATTTGTCCGCCTTCTCCACTCGAGTTACCTGCGGACTCGACGACTCGTTGGATCATCTCCTTACCAAATTCTGGGAGGTGGAGGAAGTGCCCACACAGATAGTCCCCGAGTCTGATTCCGTCTGCGAACACAATTTTGTCCAGACTACAAGAAGGGACAATCGTGGCAAATACGTTGTGATGCTCCCCTTGCGCGATCCCGAGCATAATGGTTCTTGAGCTCGCATCTTCACGATCCTTTGCTCTGGCTCAATTTCTGCGTAACGAGCAGCGCCTAAAAAGAGATCCTCCCCTGAAGGCCCGGTATGACTCTGTAATCCAAGAATACCTCGACTTAGGTCACATGGCCGAGGTCCCTTTGACGAGCAGTTCCGCCACGTACTACCTTCCACATCACGCCGTTCTTAAGCCCGAGAGCACAACCACTAAAGTGCGGGTGGTTTTCAACGCCTCTAGCCCTTCCGCAAACGGGACCAGTCTGAATGACATACTTTACGCGGGCCCGGTATTACAATTCGACCTCACGATTCAAATCCTGAAGTGGCGGTACTTTAGGTTCGTTTTCAACGCCGACATCGAGAAGATGTATCGGC
The DNA here is from genome assembly GCA_018153365.1 of Drosophila fuyamai. Lineage (NCBI taxonomy): Eukaryota > Metazoa > Arthropoda > Insecta > Diptera > Drosophilidae > Drosophila > Drosophila fuyamai. Next base: position 142,641 of record JAECXW010000494.1, read on the forward strand.
AAATTTGGGTAGACCCCCAGCATACTCCTTTGCAGCGCATTCTATTCCGCAATTCCGATGGGGAAATCCGCGACTACGAGTTGAAAACAGTCACCTTCGGGGTCAATTGTGCCCCGTTCCTAGCGATCCGTGTCCTGCAACAGCTCGCCGACGACGAAGAGTCGAGGTATCCGCAGGCGAGTCGGATTATCCGACAGTTCATGTACGTCGACGACGTACTCGCGGGGGCAGACTCCAAAACCGAAGCGCAAGCGGCTATCCGCGAGCTCCAGGAAGCCCTGGATTCAGCAGGATTCCCCCTTAGAAAATGGACATCCAATAGCAAGGCGATTTTGGCCAACATCCAGAGTGACCATCTCCTTCGCGCGGACTTCCTTGAAATCGACGCAGAGAGCACGGCTAAAACTCTCGGAGTGCGGTGGAAGGCGACGTCTGACGAGTTTTTCTTCATTCCGCCCGAATTGACCTTGTCTTCAACGTTCACAAAGCGTCAAGTCCTATCCCAAATCGCCAAACTATTTGATCCCGCGGGTTGGCTCGCCCCCTTCATAGTCCGGGCAAAGATGTTCATGCAGGACATTTGGCTCCAAAATCTAGGATGGGACGAGGCCCTCCCTCGAGATTTTTGCCAAAGATGGGTTGACTTCCTGGAAAATTACTCCGCTCTTGATCAGATCCACATTCCCCGATGGGTCGCTTTCCGACCACATTGGAAAATTGAGCATCATGGGTTCTGCGACGCCTCGCAGAAGGCGTACGGCGCAGCCCTCTACGTCCGAGTTGAGGCTGGGTCCGCGGTAATGGTGAACTTGCTCACGGCAAAGACACGGGTGGCCCCGGTAAAAACGGTGTCACTCCCGCGGCTCGAGTTGTGCGGAGCCTTGTTATTGTCCGAAATGGCCAACGCCGTTCTTCCGAAGATGCCCGGGCAGGCGTCCGCCCTGCACTGTTGGACGGACTCTACGATTGTTCTCGCCTGGTTGCATAAGCCAGCGTGCCAATGGACAACGTTCGTGGCAAATCGTGTGACCAAGATTACCCAGCTTACCGAGGTGGAGAAATGGGCACACGTCCGCTCCGAGCATAACCCGGCAGATCTCGCTAGCCGGGGGGTGGCGCTTCAAGACCTTGCGGACAGCCAGCTGTGGTGGCATGGTCCTGCCTGGCTGCAGTGGCCTCGCTGCGAGTGGCCTACTCAAGGCTATGAACCTCCTGTGACTGAACTCGAGAAGCGAGCAGTCAAGGTCCATGTTGCGAAGGCCCCCCTGAAGACATTCTGGAGCGTTTTTCCACACTCGACAAGGCGTTGCGAGTCCTCGCTTACGCTCATCGGTTCATCCAGCGTTCGCGAAAACTCATGTCCCCGTTTGAGGATCTCTTGACAGCTCCTGAAATTGCGTCGGCCGAGCGGCTCCTGATTTCCGTCACGCAACGCAGGCACTTTGCCCTTGAGATGGGCTGCTTAAGCCAGAAACGGCCAGTGCCAGCATCCAGCCTGGTCCAAAACCTGAACCCGTTCATTGATTCCCAAGGGCTCATGAGAGCATGCGGCCGAGTCACGGCTTCCGAACTTCTCCAGTATGATGAACGGCATCCTGTCATCCTTCCATACGACTGCCATCTGTCCCGACTCCTCGTCCATTTTACGCATCGTATAACGCTGCACGGTGGCAATCAGCTTATGATCCGTCTGATCCGTTCCAAGTTCTGGATCCCGAGGGTAAGGAATTTGGTCAAGTCCGTCATATATTCATGCAAGGTCTGCATCATCCACAAAAAAAGGTTGCAAACGCAACTGATGGGAGACTTACCCAAAGAACGAACGTCCTTCTCGCGCCCTTTCACATATACCGGTGTGGACTATGCCGGTCCCTTTGACATCAAAAACTACACGGGACGAGCCTGTCTCATTACGAAAGGGTATGTGCTGGTGTTCGTGTGCTTCGCCACTAAGGCCATCCATTTAGAACCTACTTCCGACCTTACGACTGAGAAGTTTCTCGCCGCCTTCGCCCGTTTCGTGTCCCGAAGAGGATGCCCCCGTCAAGTTCAGTCGGACAATGGCAAGACCTTTGTGGGTGCGGCTGCCTTACTCTCCCGCGAGTTTCTCCAAGCTCTCAAGGAAGCTGTGACAGGTGCCTATAGTCACCAGCAGCTGCTCTGGCAATTCATTCCTCCGGGAGCACCCCACATGGGTGGTTTGTGGGAAGCAGGTGTTAAGAGCTTCAAGACCCTGTTCTACAAGTCTACGGCGACGCAAAAATACACATTCGAAGAGCTGTCCACGCTTCTAGCTAGGATCGAAGCATGCCTGAATTCGCGTCCGCTCGCGCCGATGTCCGAAGACCCCACTGACCTGTTGGCACTTACGCCTGGGCACTTTCTTGTTGGAGGGCCCCTCCTCGCCATGGTCGAACCCGAGATAAAGGGGGACACCACATCTATTATAAACCGCTGGCAGCATCTGAAGGCTCTTCATCAACAATTTCGTCTGCGATGGAAAGAGGAGTACCTCAAGGAACTCCATAAGCGGAATAAGTGGCGAACCCCTACAAGAAATCTCCGTGCCGGGGACATGGTGGTAGTCAAGGAAGACAACCTTCCGTCCAATGAGTGGCGATTAGGCAGAATCGCCGCGGTGTTTCCAGGAGCCGATGGCCATGTTCGTGTGGTCGACATCCGCACTGCACGGGGACTCATTAAGCGTCCCATAGCGAAGGTCGTCCTTCTTCCAATGGAAGAGTCCGTCTGCCCGCAATAAACAGTCGACCCTTCACTCCGGTGGTTCAATTCATCACTTCGATTCGTAGCGTCAATTAATAGTTCCAACCCGTAGTTCCAATTCACAGTTCTTATCACTACTGATCCAAATTTTTTATGTTGTCCTATTCCGCCAATCAGATCTCACACGATGTCTCCACGTCCGCGCAGCGCCATCGCTTTGGAGCACAGATGAACTCGAGGTATGCAATCCTACCGTTGCCGAGTCTGTAGCGGGATCCATCCACTTCGGAAGTGTCGTCGGTTTCTCCGTCTGAGTGCCGAGACGCTCCGACGGAGCGTGTCGGCGAGGTGATCGCTGCAAAACTTGCGGCCAGGATCACCACACTCTGCTTCATCTCTCGGAACCACCGATGGCATCACGGCAGTACCGCCCGGCAGCACGCCGGTCGCAGAGATCCGCTGCCACTCCGCAACACTCTTCAGCCGCTCCTCGGCCCTCGTCCGCCACTCCACGGCATTCTAAAGCCGCTCCTCGGCACTCGTCCGCCACTCCACGGCACTCATCTGACACTCCGCGGCAATTTTCTGCTACTCGGGGTGCCACGCAGCTTGCGGTCACCGCTCCGTCCTTAACGTCCCTCCTACAGCGGCACAGCGTCAACCTCCTACCGACGGCTTTGGTGCGTTTAGAGACCGGGAGTCGAGTCTTCGACACTGCGGCGCTCATCGACCCGTGTACGCCTATGAGCTGTATCGACGCTTCGCTAGCGTCGAGTTTCCGCTTGCCGACCACCAACGTGGGAGGCGAACAGATTTGTTCGGCAACCGTGGGGTCCAAAATCGACAGCACTGTCCGGCTCGACACAATTTTTAAAATAGAGCCTCACGTGCGCATCCGCACTCCAATCCGGGAACTGAGCGACGCGGTAAGGACCCACTTTCGGGACATTACGCTGGCTGATGAGCGGTTTTATCTCCCCGCGACGATCTCCATCATCCTGGGCGCGGATATGTATCCGAGTGTGATGCGGCCGGGCTTCCTGAAAATTCAGGATGGATTGCCAGTGGCCCAGAGCACCGTGTTTGGGTGGATCGTGTCCGGAGCCTGTCACCAGCCGTGAGAAGAGCAACCAGGCTATGTTGCAACCCGAGTAGTTGCAAGAGGGGGCGGAATGTTGAGGTCAGTGGCCCACTGCATTGGCGCTGGTCACTGAGCTCTCCGAGCTTTCGCTCTCGCCCCTCTTGCGCTCCCTCGCTCGCCTCTCACAACGTCCGCGCTCCAGAGTGCGAACTTCGGGTTTCGCATCCGAACTCCTCGGACGACCGCTGCCGATCTCCCGCTCTCGCTTGAACGGAGTAAAGCGGGCGGGAGCGCGGTTTTAGTTTTAAGTTTTAATTAGTCTCATGTATAACGCTGAATAAACAACACTGAAATATACCACGACGCCCCCGACTTCTCACTTTCGTCTGCCCTTTGCGTTTGCGCCGTGGGAATTTTTGTGAATCAAATTCGCTTCTTTTGTGGAAGGCTCGCCCCCTACGATCATAAATTATTTGCTAAAAGATGCTAAAATTAATGTTACCAGATTGATACTTTGATTAAGCCGCTTAATTTGAACACACCTTCTCAAAGAAGCAATCGTATACTTATACACTTGTTACGCCTAAACAAGAGATACAATCATTATGTTTGCTACTGCTTAATCCTTTGGTGAGGACATCAGCGGGCATCTTCTCAGTTGGCATGTATGCAACCGTGATATCACCGCTTTTCTCCTTCTCTTGGATGAAGTTGAAGATTCGGACCGATCCACAAGTCGATCCGACCCGGTTAAGAAGAGCCTTAAGGTACAGCGCCTCTTTCACTGCTTTACTCTGATTCGGTACTCGATAATGCAACGGTACGTTGCTTACGCGCCTCCCAAGATATGGAAGCGCCAGCCAGGATGAATGCTTGCCCCGAATAAGAGCGTCGGTCCGATAGATTGGACCCCCAGTCTGCATCCACGATACCATAAATGTCATCTCCAGTTTTCTTGAAGAGTAACCCAAGTGTCTTCGTACCTTTTAAGTAGCGTAGGATACGCTTCGATGCCTTCCAGTGCTCATCTGAGTAGTTAGAGTTAAACTGGTCGCGTAGAAACTGCAAGAAACATTAAAGAACCAATTAAGCTTTGATAAGGATACCGTTGCATGTCCTCATCGTCTGGGTTCTCTGGTCGCTTTAGTGCTGACTTTGCCTCGATCGGCGTGATAGCGATCTTGCAGTCTTCCATTCCGTACTTCCGAAGAATGGCGTCGATGTACTTCTCTTGGCCCATGAAAACTGTCTGCTTTCGCTTGTCCTGTTTGAATTCGATACCCAAGCATGTATTGACTGGTCCAAAATCTTTCATCTTAAATGCTGCTCCCAAATGGTTTTTGGTCTCTTGAAACCGATTGGTATGATTTGACGCCAAAAGTAAATCATCTACATATATAGTGGCCGGTAGAAGTTTTCCTTTTTTCCTGTTTGACGAAAAAAACATGGATCTTGCTCGGTTGGATTAAGTCCGATTTCCTTAAGCTTCTCTGTAAGCTTGCAATACCAACGAAGCCCCGATTGACGAAGCCCGTAAAGTGCCTTTCGTAGTAAGCATACTGGATCCTTCAATTGTTTTAGGGATTTTCGCCAAAAAACTGCTGCCTTTCTGTACTCTTTAGATGCTAGCTCCTGCTTCGATCCGATTTGGGCACCCGATTCCAGTTTTGCCATGAATTCACTAAAATTCTCTGGAATGTTCATAAATACATTTTCTTTTAGCTCAGGCGGTGACGACGTCCACTTGATGTATTTCCATGTGATATTCTGCTGATAGTGCTGCCAAAAGTCGTACTGACGTGAATCGCGCTACAGGTGAGTAGGTCTCAAAAAAATCTTCTCCAGGTTTCTGAGCATAACCCTTGGCAACCAAACGGGCCTTCTTTTTTCCCAACGAGCTGCCGTCATCCTTTGTTTGGAAAACCACCTTGTTACCAATTACCTTGCGATTCTCCGGGCGTTCTGTTATCTCCCAAGTTTTGTTGAGAACTTGTGCCATAAACTCGTCTTCCACTGCGCGTGTCCAGTGTACTGCCTCTTCAGATTGCAATGCTTCAGTTAAAGTTAGAGGATCGCCTGTAGCCGCTAAGAATGCCATTTCACATTCCTCAAATGCGTCCTCAATTGACGTTTCATGTTCTGCAGGATCTCTGTTAGTGGTTGCAACTTCCTGCTCTTTTTGGTATACTTTTCGTGGCCTTCCACGGTGCCCGGTTCTCAGCAATTTTGGGCGTCCTTTGCCCCGTCTCTCAACAACAGGAATCTCCTATTCCATTTCGCTGCTGCCTGAGGATTCATCTACTTGTTCGTCCGGTAAGTTATTTGTCATCTGAATGCTTACTTCTCCTTCAGGTTCGTTCTCGTAAAATTCTTCATAGTGACTTTTGAATCCAGATGTATTCAGAAACTTTACGTCATTACTCACCACTATGGATCTCCGTTTTGGGAAGTATAATCGATAGGCCTTCGATTCTGCAGCATAACCAATTAATATGCATTCCTCTGATCTTGACTCAAACTTTCCCTTATTTGTGACTTTTATTAATGCATACGCCTTTGTTCCAAACGTGCGTAAATACATAACCGTAGAAATTTTACCTGTCCAATAAGTGTAAGGCAGCTCTCCAAATAGAGCCTTTGTTGGGCACCTGTTCCGTAGGTAGCAAGCTGTGCTGATAGCTTCCGCCCAGAATGACGGTGAGGCTCCCGCTTGTTTCATCATACACCTGGCCATTTCTACCAGTGTACGGTTCTGCCGCTCTGCCACGCCGTTTTGTTGTGGAGTAATCGCAAGAAATTGTCGGATTCTTTATTTCGGAACTCTGTTCCATTATCGCTTTGTAACTGTTTGATTTTATTTCCGGTTACATTTTCAGCTAATGCTTTAAACGATTTAAACGCTTCTAACACTTCTGATTTTTGCTTTAAAAAAAAGACCGAACTATATCGCGAATAGTCATCTATGAATGTAACAAAGTACCTGCAGCCACTCATGGACTGTGTGCGCATTGGTCCACATACGTCACTGTGCACAATTTCAAGAGTTTTCTGCGATCGCTTTTCCGTAGCACTTTTATAAGTATTTGCCGTTTGCTTTTCGCTGATGCAAATTTCACACTGCGATAGTTTTTCATTTTCTTTTATGTTCATTCCGTGAACTTTTCCGCATATCGACATCTTCTTTAAATCTTTTTCATTTAGATGGCCAAATCGACGAAGCCATGATTCTATTTTTCCTTGTTCTTCGTTTACTTTGTTTGCTTGGTTCCTTTCGGTACTCAAGTAATACAAATTTCCGTATTTCTTGGCTCGAAGCCAAACTTCATTATTTTTCTTCATAATTAAAGCGTCATCTTTACGAAAACGCACTTCGTAACCCTTTTCCGTTATTTTGGAAACGGAAAGTAAATTCTGGCGAAGGTCCGACACAAACAAAACGTCTTTGAGAGTAATCTCTTCATTTCTCTTTCACATCACCGACACCGTTAACCTTTGTTGTGTTACTATCGGCCAAATGCAATGTTTTTTCAACACTTATTATTTCCTTGAACATTTTCTTATTTGAACTCATGTGTGCCGAACAACCGCTGTCCAGGCACCACATATCATTATGCCCTTCGGATATGTATGCGTGTTCATTTACGATCATTGTCATCTCCTTTTTGAACCGATTTCCGTTATTTTCGCGTTCCTCGATTTTCGTACTTTCGGTTTCACTCGGCAATTTCGTGCAAGATGTCCGACTTTGTTACACACAAATCATTTTCTGGTCTTCTTATGAGCTTTGTTTTTTTGCCGCATCGAAAAAACCGTTGATATGGAGGCGTGCATCGTCTCCTTCACTCATTCGCGACAATGCTACCCGTTTTAACAAGCTGGCCTTTCGCACCGGACCCTTTGATTGAAATGTTTTTTTGTAATTTCAACCAATATTCACTTGATGTGGTACAATCCTCGATTATACCTAACTCAGATGTACTTATCGACAGAAGTATATCTGCACGAGCTTTTTCGTCTTTTATGGTCCATTCTACCAGATCTTCTTCATCACTGGGGCACTTTTTCGTACCATTCACGTATGGCCATAAATCGTTTTTTACAAGTATAGTTCTCTGCGTTTAGTGGCTCGATCCGCATATATGTACCCGCCATTTTTCACAGCTTCGATTTTCGTTTCTCTTTTAATCAGCTTCGCACCTTTTTAATTTTGTCTCTTTGATACTACACGTCCTGGGCCCATAATCTGTTGGGATTTTCTCCCTAACGCAGGTGCATGAGTTTTCGTTGTAATAAATAGACAATAGCCGTTTTGTGATTATACAAAGTTTATTTAATATTCCTCGGACTTATCCGGATAACCAAACACTAGCTCGTCCGTTCTCTTTGTATACATAAATGCGAGTGTAGAGTAAACCAAAAAAGTGTGGGGAAAGATTTGCTAGAAGATGCCTAAAATTAATGTTACCAGATTGATACTTTGACTAAGCCGCTTAATTTGAACACACCTTCTCAAAGAAGCAATCGTGTACTTATACACTTGTTACGCCTAAACAAGAGATACAATCATTATGTTTGCTACTGCTTAATCCTTTGGTGAGGACATCAGCGGGCATCTTCTCAGTTGGCATGTATGCAACCATTATATCACCGCTTTTCTCCTTCTCTTGGATGAAGTTGAAGATTCGGACCGATCCACAAGTCGATCCGACCCGGTTAAGAAGAGCCTTAAGGTTCAGCGCCTCTTTCACTGCTTCCGACATCGCCAAGTACTCTGATTCGGTACTCGATAATGCAACGGTACGTTGCTTACGCGCCTCCCAAGATATGGAAGCGCCAGCCAGGATGAATGCTTGCCCCGAATAAGAGCGTCGGTCCGATAGATTGGACCCCCAGTCTGCATCCACAACACCATAAATGTCATCTCTAGTTTTCTTGAAGAGTAACCCAAGTGTCTTCGTACCTTTTAAGTAGCGTAGGATACGCTTCGATGCCTTCCAGTGCTCATCTGAGTAGTTAGAGTTAAACTGACTCAAAAAATTTACAGCGTATGCGATGTCTGGTCGCGTAGAAACTGCAAGAAACATTAATGAACCAATTAAGCTTTGATAAGGATACCGTTGCATGTCCTCATCGTCTGGGTTCTCTGGTCGCTTTAGTGCTGACTTTGCCTCGATCGGCGTGATAGCGATCTTGCAGTCTTCCATTCGGTACTTCCGAAGAATGGCGTCGATGTACTTCTCTTGGCCCATGAAAACTGTCTGCTTTCGCTTGTCCTGTTTGAATTCGATACCCAAGCATGTATTGACTGGTCCAAAATCTTTCGTCTTAAATGCTGCTCCCAAATGGTCTTTGGTCTCTTGAAACCAATAGGTATGATTTGACGCCAAAAGTAAATCATCTACATATATAGTGGCCGGTAGAAGTTTTCCTTTTTTCCTGTTTGACGAAAAAACATGGATCTTGCTCGGTTGGATTAAGTCCGATTTCCTTAAGCTTCTCTGTAAGCTTGCAATACCAACGAAGCCCCGATTGACGAAGGCCGTAAAGTGCCTTTCGTAGTAAGCATACTGGATCCTTCAATTGTTTTAGGGATTTTCGCCAAAAAACTGCTGCCTTTCTGTACTCTTTAGATGCTAGCTCCTGCTTCGATCCGATTTGGGCATCCGATTCCAGTTTTGCCATGAATTCACTAAAATTCTCTGGAATGTTCATAAATACATTTTCTTTTAGCTCAGGCGGTAACGACGTCCACTTGATGTATTTCCATGTGATATTCTGCTGATAGTGCTGCCAAAAGTCGTACTGACGTGAATCGCGCTACAGGTGAGTAGGTCTCAAAAAAATCTTCTCCAGGTTTCTGAGCATAACCCTTGGCAACCAAACGGGCCTTCTTTTTTCCCAACGAGCTGCCGTCATCCTTTGTTTGGAAAACCACCTTGTTACCAATTACCTTGCGATTCTCCGGGCGTTCTGTTATCTCCCAAGTTTTGTTGAGAACTTGTGCCATAAACTCGTCTTCCACTGCGCGTGTCCAGTGTACTGCCTCTTCAGATTGCAATGCTTCAGTTAAAGTTAGAGGATCGCCTGTAGCCGCTAAGAATGCCATTTCACATTCCTCAAATGCGTCCTCATGTTCTGCAGGATCTCTGTTAGTGGTTGCAACTTCCTGCTCTTTTTGCTATACTTTTCGTGGCCTTCCACGCTGCCCGGTTCTCAGCAATTTTGGGCGGCCTTTGCCCCGTCTCTCAACAACAGGAATCTCCTATTCCATTTCGTAGCTGCCTGAGGATTCATCTACTTGTTCGTCCGGTAAGTTATTTGTCATCTGAATGCTTACTTCTTCTTCGATTCTGCAGCATAACCAATTAATATGCATTCCTCTGATATTGACTCAAACTTTCCCTTATTTGTGACTTTTATTAATGCATACGCCTTTGTTCCAAACGTGCGTAAATACATAACCGTAGAAATTTTACCTGTCCAATAAGTGTAAGGCAGCTCTCCAAATAGAGCCTTTGTTGGGCACCTGTTCCGTAGGTAGCAAGCTGTGCTGATAGCTTCCGCCCAGAATGACGGTGAGGCTCCCGCTTGTTTCATCATACACCTGGCCATTTCTACCAGTGTACGGTTCTGCCGCTCTGCCACGCCGTTTTGTTGTGGAGTATGTGGGGCAGACAGACGTCGACTAATCCCATTTAATCGCAAGAAATTGTCCGATTCTTTATTTCGGAACTCTGTTCCATTATCGCTTTGTAACTGTTTGATTTTATTTCCGGTTACATTTTCAGCTAATGCTTTAAACGATTTAAACGCTTCTAACACTTCTGATTTTTGCTTTAAAAAAAAGACCGAACTATATCGCGAATAGTCATCTATGAATGTAACAAAGTACCTGCAGCCACTCATGGACTGTGTGCGCATTGGTCCACATACGTCACTGTGCACAATTTCAAGAGTTTTCTGCGATCGCTTTTCCGTAGCACTTTTATAAGTATTTGCCGTTTGCTTTTCGCTGATGCAAATTTCACACTGCGATAGTTTTTCATTTTCTTTTATGTTCATTCCGTGAACTTTTCCGCATATCGACATCTTCTTTAAATCTTTTTCATTTAGATGGCCAAATCGACGAAGCCATGATTCTATTTTTCCTTGTTCTTCGTTTACTTTGTTTGCTTGGTTCCTTTCGGTACTCAAGTAATACAAATTTCCGTATTTCTTGGCTCGGATCCAAACTTCATTATTTTTCTTCATAATTAAAGCGTCATCTTTACGAAAACGCACTTCGTAACCCTTTTCCGTTATTTTGGAAACGGAAAGTAAATTCTGGCGAAGGTCCGACACAAACAAAACGTCTTTGAGAGTAATCTCTTCATTTCTCTTTCACATCACCGACACCGTTAACCTTTGTTGTTTTACTATCGGCCAAATGCAATGTTTTTTCAACACTTATTATTTCCTTGAACATTTTCTTATTTGAACTCATGTGTGCCGAACAACCGCTGTCCAGGCACCACATATCACTATGCCCTTCGGATATGCGTGTTCATTTACGATCATTGTCATCTCCTTTTTGAACCGATTTCCGTTATTTTCGCGTTCCTCGATTTTCGTACTAGCGTTCTCTTTCGGTTTCACTCGGCAATTTCGTGCAAGATGTCCGACTTTGTTACACACAAATCATTTTCTGGTCTTCTTATGAGCTTTGTTTTCTTTGCCGCATCGAAAAAACCGTTGATATGGAGGCGTGCATCGTCTCCTTCACTCATTCGCGACAATGCTACCCGTTTTAACAAGCTGGCCTTTCGCACCGGACCCTTTGATTGAAATGTCTTTTGGAATTTCAACCAATATTCACTTGATGTGGTACAATCCTCGATTATACCTAACTCAGATGTACTTATCGACAGAAGTATATCTGCACGAGCTTTTTCGTCTTTTATGGTCCATTCTACCAGATCTTCTTCATCACTGGGGCACTTTTTCGTACCATTCACGTATGGCCATAAATCGTTTTTACAAGTATAGCACACTTTTGCAACTTCCATGTATCATAGTTCTCTGCGTTTAGTGGCTCGATCCGCATATATGTACCCGCCATTTTTCACAGCTTCGATTTTTTTACTATCGGCCAAATGCAATGTTTTTTCAACACTTATTATTTCCTTGAACATTTTCTTATTTGAACTCATGTGTGCCGAACAACCGCTGTCCAGGCACCACATATCACTATGCCCTTCGGATATGCGTGTTCATTTACGATCATTGTCATCTCCTTTTTGAACCGATTTCCGTTATTTTCGCGTTCCTCGATTTTCGTACTAGCGTTCTCTTTCGGTTTCACTCGGCAATTTCGTGCAAGATGTCCGACTTTGTTACACACAAATCATTTTCTGGTCTTCTTATGAGCTTTGTTTTCTTTGCCGCATCGAAAAAACCGTTGATATGGAGGCGTGCATCGTCTCCTTCACTCATTCGCGACAATGCTACCCGTTTTAACAAGCTGGCCTTTCGCACCGGACCCTTTGATTGAAATGTTTTTTGTAATTTCAACCAATATTCACTTGATGTGGTACAATCCTCGATTATACCTAACTCAGATGTACTTATCGACAGAAGTATATCTGCACGAGCTTTTTCGTCTTTTATGGTCCATTCTACCAGATCTTCTTCATCACTGGGGCACTTTTTCGTACCATTCACGTATGGCCATAAATCGTTTTTACAAGTATAGCACACTTTTGCAACTTCCATGTATCATAGTTCTCTGCGTTTAGTGGCTCGATCCGCATATATGTACCCGCCATTTTTCACAGCTTCGATTTTCGTTTCTCTTTTAATCAGCTCCGCACCTTTTTAATTTTGTCTCTTTGATACTACACGTCCTGGGCCCATAATCTGTTGGGATTTTCTCCCTAACGCAGGTGCATGAGTATCCGTTTTAATAAATAGACAATAGCCGTTTTGTGATTATACAAAGTTTATTTAATATTCCTCGGACTTATCCGGATAACCAAACACTAGCTCGTCCGTTCTCTTTGAATACATAAATGCGAGTGTAGAGTAAACCAAAAAAGTGTGGAGAAAGATTTGTCAGAAGATGCCTAAAATTAATGTTACCAGATTGATACTTTGACTAAGCCGCTTAATTTAAACAAAATAATTTATAATAATTTATAATAATTTATAATAATTTATAATAATTTTTAATAATTTATAATAATTTATAATAATTTATAATAATTTATAATAATTTATAATAATTTATAATAATTTATAATAATTTATAATAATTTATAATAATTTATAATAATTTATAATAATTTATAATAATTTAAAATAATTTATAATAATTTATAATAATTTATAATAATTTATAATAATTTATAATAATTTATAATAATTTATAATAATTTATAATAATTTATAATAATTTATAATAATTTATAGTAATTTATAGTAATAATTTATAATAATTTATAGTAATTTATAGTAATAATTTATAATAATTTATAATAATTTATAGTAATTTATAATAATTTATAATAATATATAATAATTTATAGTAATTTATAATAATTTATAATAATTTATAATAATTTATAGTAATTTATAGTAATAATTTATAATAATTTATAGTAATTTATAGTAATAATTTATAATATTTTATAATAATTTATAGTAATTTATAATAATTTATAATAATTTATAATAATTTATAATAATTTATAATAATTTATAATAATTTATAATAATTTATAATAATTTATAATAAGTTATAATAATTTATAATAATTTATAATAATTTATAATAATTTATAATATTTTATAATAATTTATAATAATTTATAATAATTTATAATAATTTATAATAATTTATAATAATTTATAATAATTTAAATAATTTATAATAATTTATAATAATTTATAATAATTTATAATAATTTATAATAATTTATAATAATTTATAATAATTTATAATAATTTATAATAATTTATAATAATTTATAATAATTTATAATAATTTATAATAATTTATAATAATTTATAATAATTTATAATAATTTATAATAATTTATAAAAAGTTATAATAATTTATAATAATTTATAATAATTTATAATAATTTATAATAATTTATAATAATTTATAATAATTTATAATAATTTATAATAATTTATAATAATTTATAATAATTTATAATAATTTATAATAATTTATAATAATTTATAATAATTTATAATAATTTATAATAATTTATAATAATTTATAATAATTTAAAATAATTTATAATAATTTATAATAATTTATAATAATTTATAATAATTTATAATAATTTATAATAATTTATAATAATTTATAATAATTTATAATAATTTATAATAATTTATAATAATTTATAATAATTTATAATAATTTATAATAATTTATAATAATTTATAATAATTTATAATAATTTATAATAATTTATAATAATTTATAATAATTTATAATAATTTATAATAATTTATAATAATTTATAATAATTTATAATAATTTATAATAATTTATAATAATTTATAATAATTTATAATAATTTATAATAATTTATAATAATTTATAATAATTTATAATAATTTATAATAATTTATAATAATTTATAATAATTTATAATAATTTATAATAATTTATAATAATTTATAATAATTTATAATAATTTATAATAATTTATAATAATTTATAATAATTTATAATAATTTATAATAATTTATAATAATTTATAATAATTTATAATAATTTATAATAATTTATAATAATTTATAATAATTTATAATAATTTATAATAATTTATAATAATTTATAATAATTTATAATAATTTATAATAATTTATAATAATTTATAATAATTTATAATAATTTATAATAATTTATAATAATTTATAATAATTTATAATAATTTATAATAATTTATAATAATTTATAATAATTTATAATAATTTATAATAATTTATAATAATTTATAATAATTTATAATAATTTATAATAATTTATAATAATTTATAATAATTTATAATAATTTATAATAATTTATAATAATTTATAATAATTTATAATAATTTATAATAATTTATAATAATTTATAAAGAAAGATTTGTCAGAAGATGCCTAAAATTAATGTTACCAGATTGATACTTTGACTAAGCCGCTTAATTTGAACAAAATAATTTATAATAATTTATAATAATTTATAATAATTTATAATAATTTATAATAATTTATAATAATTTATAATAATTTATAATAATTTATAATAATTTATAATAATTTATAATAATTTATAATAATTTATGATAATTTATAATAATTTATAATAATTTATAATAATTTATAATAATTTATAATAATTTATAATAATTTATAATAATTTATAATAATTTATAATAATTTATAATAATTTATAATAATTTATAATAATTTATAATAATTTATAATAATTTATAATAATTTATAATAATTTATAATAATTTATAGTAATTTATAATAATTTATAATAATTTATAATAATTTATAGTAATTTATAATAATTTATAATAATTTATAATAATTTATAGTAATTTATAGTAATAATTTATAATAATTTATAGTAATTTATAGTAATAATTTATAATAATTTATAATAATTTATAATAATTTATAATAATTTATAATAATTTAAATAATTTATAATAATTTATAATAATTTATAATAATTTATAATAATTTATAATAATTTATAATAATTTATAATAATTTATAATAATTTATAATAATTTATAATAATTTATAATAATTTATAATAATTTATAATAATTTATAATAATTTATAATAATTTATAATAATTTAAATAATTTATAATAATTTATAATAATTTATAATAATTTATAATAATTTATAATAATTTATAATAATTTATAATAATTTATAATAATTTATAATAATTTATAATAATTTATAATAATTTATAATAAATTATAATAATTTATAATAATTTATAATAATTTATAATAATTTATAATAATTTATAATAATTTATGATAATTTATAATAATTTATAATAATTTATAATAATTTATAATAATTTATGATAATTTATAATAATTTATAATAATTTATAATAATTTATAATAATTTATGATAATTTATAATAATTTATAATAATTTATAATAATTTATAATAATTTATAATAATTTATAATAATTTATAATAATTTATAATAATTTATAATAAATTATAGTAATTTATAATAATTTATAATAATTTATAATAATTTATAATAATTTATGATAATTTATAATAATTTATAATAATTTATAATAATTTATAATAATTTATGATAATTTATAATAATTTATAATAATATATAATAATTTATAATAATTTATAATAATTTATAATAATTTATAATAATTTATAATAATTTATAATAATTTATAATAATTTATAAGAGTCTCGACTTATGTGTCAGACTAACCGGTTGTGTTTATTTCAGAGCTCCCGTATTTAGACAAAAAAAACCCCCCTGGTGAAAATGGGAAGGCGAACCGGGATATATTCTTTGTTGAGCTGGAACCAGCTAGAAACAACAAAAATGTATATGATATCCAGATAATTGACTACCAGGTGGTTAAAGTGGAACCGCAACTTCGGAGAAAGGGTCCTTTAAGGTGTTTCCGATGTCAAGAATTTGGACATTCAAAAAACTTTTGCTCACTCTGTCCAAAGTTTGCCAGATGTGCTGGTGACCATGAGACAAAAGACAAGGAGAGGAGCTTGGCCATAAATGAGGAACAACTCAGGTGCATTAACTGTGGTTCTAATCATAGTGCATCTTCCCGTCGATGTTCTGCCTATTTAGATGCTATTGAAAGACGAAGCCCACTGGTTCTGTAGAGCGTAGACCCACTCAAAAACGTACTACTAAGCCTGCCACGTCCCCGGCTCAAAATGCTTGGTTTACTACGTGTCTTTCTGCTTCCTCAAGTCAGACTTCGCCACCGTCTAATTCACATCCAAGTGAAAAGACCTCCTTGATTGTACAACCTTCTCAGGACAGGATTCTGGAATTTATTAATGGATTAAGGAAGCAACAAGAGGCTGCTGCGACAGCCCAAGCGGCTGCAATTGATAAGTTGTTGTTACGCTTTGATCAAATGATGTCAGTAATGACGACCACACTACAAATGTTGCAGTGCGTGATTTCTAAGCACGCCATTTTATCAGGGTCAACGCATTGCGATGACTAATTACGGTATAAATATCGTTATTTGGAACGGCAACAACTTAGTTGGCAAATCACTCGAGATTGAGCACCTCCTCCAGGAACGCAACATTGACATTTTATTGATCTCAGAGACACATTTTACCAGCCGTTCATTCTTCCATATTAATGGATATGCTGTTCACTCTGCCAACCACCCTGATGATCGACATCGTGGTGGTGCTGCTGTCATCATCAAATCCTGTTTAGATTATCACCTAAGTGCCACAATATCGGAGCCTCACCTGCAAGCAGTTGCTTTAAGTTTGGTCACTGGGTTTGGCAGAATTTCATTTGGTGCTGTCTACTGTCCACCTGGTCACCGCCTTTCTTGGACGACTGATGAATATCTGCGTCTG
Organism: Drosophila fuyamai; assembly: GCA_018153365.1. Taxonomy (NCBI): domain Eukaryota; kingdom Metazoa; phylum Arthropoda; class Insecta; order Diptera; family Drosophilidae; genus Drosophila; species Drosophila fuyamai. The sequence goes on from JAECXW010000494.1 coordinate 160,078, forward strand.
TTTGGCTCTGTAGGTATCCGCTTTCTCATTGGAGGGGATTGGAATGCTCACCACAGTTTCTGGGCCGGCGATCATGCCCTCGTGGAAACACCGTGATGTCAGTTATTGCTGACTCAAATATGCAGATTATGGCTACTGGCGGACCCACTCATTTTCCTTGGATCAATGACATCCTCCCGACGGCCATTGATTATAATAATAATAATAATTTATAATAATTTATAATAATTTATAATAATTTATAATAATTTATAATAATTTATAATAATTTATAATAATTTATAATAATTTATAATAATTTATAATAATTTATAATAATTTATAATAATTTATAATAATTTATAATAATTTATAATAATTTATAATAATTTATAATAATTTATAATAATTTATAATAATTTATAATAATTTATAATAATTTATAATAATTTATAATAATTTATAATAATTTATAATAATTTATAATAATTTATAATAATTTATAATAATTTATAATACTTTATAATAATTTATAATAATTTATAATAATTTATAATAATTTATAATAATTTATAATAATAATTTATAATAATTTATAATAATTTATAATAATTTATAATAATTTATAATAATTTATAATAATTTATAATAAATTATAATAATTTATAATAATTTATGATAATTTATAATAATTTATAATAATTTATAATAATTTATAATAATTTATAATAATTTATTATAAATTATAATAATTTATAATAATTTATAATAAATTATAATAATTTATAATAATTTATAATAATTTATAATAATTTATAATAATTTATAATAATTTATGATAATTTATAATAATTTATAATAATTTATAATAATTTATAATAATTTATGATAATTTATAATAATTTATAATAATTTATAATAATTTATAATAATTTATAATAATTTATGATAATTTATAATAATTTATAATAATTTATAATAATTTATAATAATTTATAATAATTTATAATAATTTATAATAAATTATAATAATTTATAATAATTTATAATAATTTATAATAATTTATAATAATTTATGATAATTTATAATAATTTATAATAATTTATAATAATTTATAATAATTTATGATAATTTATAATAATTTATAATAATATATAATAATTTATAATAATTTATAATAATTTATAATAATTTATAATAATTTATAATAATTTATAATAATTTATAATAATTTATAATAATTTATAATAATTTATAAGAGTCTCGACTTATGTGTCAGACTAACCGGTTGTGTTTATTTCAGAGCTCCCGTATTTAGACAAAAAAAACCCCCCTGGTGAAAATGGGAAGGCGAACCGGGATATATTCTTTGTTGAGCTGGAACCAGCTAGAAACAACAAAAATATATATGATATCCAGATAATTGACTACCAGGTGGTTAAAGTGGAACCGCAACTTCGGAGAAAGGGTCCTTTAAGGTGTTTCCGATGTCAAGAATTTGGACATTCAAAAAACTTTTGCTCACTCTGGCCAAAGTTTGCCAGATGTGCTGGTGACCATGAGACAAAAGACAAGGAGAGGAGCTTGGCCATAAATGAGGAACAACTCAGGTGCATTAACTGTGGTTCTAATCATAGTGCATCTTCCCGTCGATGTCCTGCCTATTTAGATGCTATTGAAAGACGAAGCCCACTGGTTCTGTAGAGCGTAGACCCACTCAAAAACGTACACTAAGCCTGCCACGTCCCCGGCTCAAAATGCTTGGTTTACTACGTGTCTTTCTGCTTCCTCAAGTCAGACTTCGCCACCGTCTAATTCACATCCAAGTGAAAAGACCTCCTTGATTGTACAACCTTCTCAGGACAGGATTCTGGAATTTATTAATGGATTAAGGAAGCAACAAGAGGCTGCTGCGACAGCCCAAGCGGCTGCAATTGATAAGTTGTTGTTACGCTTTGATCAAATGATGTCAGTAATGACGACCACACTACAAATGTTGCAGTGCGTGATTTCTAAGCACGCCATTTTATCAGGGTCAACGCATTGCGATGACTAATTACGGTATAAATATCGTTATTTGGAACGGCAACAACTTAGTTGGCAAATCACTCGAGATTGAGCACCTCCTCCAGGAACGCAACATTGACATTTTATTGATCTCAGAGACACATTTTACCAGCCGTTCATTCTTCCATATTAATGGATATGCTGTTCACTCTGCCAACCACCCTGATGATCGACATCGTGGTGGTGCTGCTGTCATCATCAAATCCTGTTTAGATTATCACCTAAGTGCCACAATATCGGAGCCTCACCTGCAAGCAGTTGCTTTAAGTTTGGTCACTGGGTTTGGCAGAATTTCATTTGGTGCTGTCTACTGTCCACCTGGTCACCGCCTTTCTTGGACGACTGATGAATATCTGCGTCTGTTTGGCTCTGTAGGTATCCGCTTTCTCATTGGAGGGGATTGGAATGCTCACCACAGTTTCTGGGCCGGCGATCATGCCCTCGTGGAAACACCGTGATGTCAGTTATTGCTGACTCAAATATGCAGATTATGGCTACTGGCGGACCCACTCATTTTCCTTGGATCAATGACATCCTCCCAACGGCCATTGATTATAATAATAAAAATAATTTATAATAATTTATAATAATTTATAATAATTTATAATAATTTATAATAATTTATAATAATTTATAATAATTTATAATAATTTATAATAATTTATAATAATTTATAATAATTTATAATAATTTATAATAATTTATAATAATTTATAATAATTTATAATAATTTATAATAATTTATAATAATTTATAGTAATTTATAGTAATAATTTATAATAATTTATAGTAATTTATAGTAATAATTTATATTAATTTATAATAATTTATAGTAATTTATAATAATTTATAATAATTTATAATAATTTATAATAATTTATAATAATTTATAGTAGTTTATAATAATTTATAATAATTTATAATAATTTATAGTAATTTATAGTAATAATTTATAATAATTTATAGTAATTTATAGTAATAATTAATAATAATATATAATAATTTATAGTAATTTATAATAATTTATAATAATTTATAATAATTTATAATAATTTATAATAATTTATAATAATTTATAATAATTTATAATAATTTATAATAATTTATAATAATTTATAATAATTTATAATAATTTATAATAATTTATAATAATTAATAATAATTTATAATAATTTATAATAATTTATAATAATTTATAATAATTTATAATAATTTATAATAATTTATAATAATTTATAATAATTTATAATAATTTATAATAATTTATAATAATTTATAATAATTTATAATAATTTATAATAATTTATAATAATTTATAATAATTTATAATAATTTATAATAATTTATAATAATTTATAATAATTTATAATAATTTATAATAATTTATAATAATTTATAATAATTTATGATAATTTATAATAATTTATAATAATTTAAAATAATTTATAATAATTTATGATAATTTATAATAATTTATAATAAGTTATAATAATTTATAATAATTTATAATAATTTATGATAATTTATAATAATTTATAATAATTTATAATAATTTATAATAAATTATTATAATTTATTATAATAATTTATAATAAATTATAATAATTTATAATAATTTATAATAATTTATAATAATTTATGATAATTTATAATAATTTATAATAATTTATAATAATTTATAATAATTTATGATAATTTATAATAATTTATAATAATTTATAAGAGTCTCGACTTATGTGTCAGACTAACCGGTTGTGTTTATTTCAGAGCTCCCGTATTTAGACAAAAAAAACCCCCCTGGTGAAAATGGGAAGGCGAACCGGGATATATTCTTTGTTGAGCTGGAACCAGCTAGAAACAACAAAAATGTATATGATATCCAGATAATTGACTACCAGGTGGTTAAAGTGGAACCGCAACTTCGGAGAAAGGGTCCTTTAAGGTGTTTCCGATGTCAAGAATTTGGACATTCAAAAAACTTTTGCTCACTCTGGCCAAAGTGTGCCAGATGTGCTGGTGACCATGAGACAAAAGACAAGGAGAGGAGCTTGGCCATAAATGAGGAACAACTCAGGTGCATTAACTGTGGTTCTAATCATAGTGCATCTTCCCGTCGATGTCCTGCCTATTTAGATGCTATTGAAAGACGAAGCCCACTGGTTCTGTAGAGCGTAGACCCACTCAAAAACGTACTACTAAGCCTGCCACGTCCCCGGCTCAAAATGCTTGGTTTACTACGTGTCTTTCTGCTTCCTCAAGTCAGACTTCGCCACCGTCTAATTCACATCCAAGTGAAAAGACCTCCTTGATTGTACAACCTTCTCAGGACAGGATTCTGGAATTTATTAATGGATTAAGGAAGCAACAAGAGGCTGCTGCGACAGCCCAAGCGGCTGCAATTGATAAGTTGTTGTTACGCTTTGATCAAATGATGTCAGTAATGACGACCACACTACAAATGTTGCAGTGCGTGATTTCTAAGCACGCCATTTTATCAGGGTCAACGCATTGCGATGACTAATTACGGTATAAATATCGTTATTTGGAACGGCAACAACTTAGTTGGCAAATCACTCGAGATTGAGCACCTCCTCCAGGAACGCAACATTGACATTTTATTGATCTCAGAGACACATTTTACCAGCCGTTCATTCTTCCATATTAATGGATATGCTGTTCACTCTGCCAACCACCCTGATGATCGACATCGTGGTGGTGCTGCTGTCATCATCAAATCCTGTTTAGATTATCACCTAAGTGCCACAATATCGGAGCCTCACCTGCAAGCAGTTGCTTTAAGTTTGGTCACTGGGTTTGGCAGAATTTCATTTGGTGCTGTCTACTGTCCACCTGGTCACCGCCTTTCTTGGACGACTGATGAATATCTGCGTCTGTTTGGCTCTGTAGGTATCCGCTTTCTCATTGGAGGGGATTGGAATGCTCACCACAGTTTCTGGGCCGGCGATCATGCCCTCGTGGAAACACCGTGATGTCAGTTATTGCTGACTCAAATATGCAGATTATGGCTACTGGCGGACCCACTCATTTTCCTTGGATCAATGACATCCTCCCGACGGCCATTGATTATAATAATAATAATAATTTATAATAATTTATAATAATTTATAATAATTTATAATAATTTATAATAATTTATAATAATTTATAATAATTTATAATAATTTATAATAATTTATAATAATTTATAATAATTTATAATAATTTATAATAATTTATAATAATTTATAGTAATTTATAGTAATAATTTATAATAATTTATAATAATTTATAATAATTTATAATAATTTATAATAATTTATAATAATTTATAGTAATTTATAGTAATAATTTATAATAATTTATAGTAATTTATAGTAATAATTTATATTAATTTATAATAATTTATAGTAATTTATAATAATTTATAATAATTTATAATAATTTATAGTAATTTATAATAGTTTATAATAATTTATAATAATTTATAGTAATTTATAGTAATAATTTTTAATAATTTATAGTAATTTATAGTAATAATTTATAATAATTTATAATAATTTATAATAATTTATAGTAATTTATAATAATTTATAATAATTTATAATAATTTATAATAATTTATAATAATTTATAATAATTTATAATAAGTTATAATAATTTATAATAATTTATAATAATTTATAATAATTTATAATAATTTATAATAATTTATAATAATTTATAATAATTTATAATAATTTATAATAATTTATAATAATTTATAATAATTTATAATAATTTATAATAATTTATAATAATTTATAATAATTTATAATAATTTATAATAATTTATAATAATTTATAATAATTTATAATAATTTATAATAATTTATAATAATTTATAATAATTTATAATAATTTATAATAATTTATAATAATTTATAATAATTTATAATAATTTATAATATTTTATGATAATTTATAATAATTTATAATAATTTATAATAATTTATAATAATTTATAATAATTTATAATAATTTATAATAAGTTATAATAATTTATAATAATTTATAATAATTTATAATAATTTATAATAATTTATAGTAATTTATAATAATTTATAATAATTTATAATAATTTATAATATTTTATAATAATTTATAATAATTTATAATAATTTATAATAATTTATAAGAGCTTATAATAATTTATAATAATTTATAATAATTTATAATAATTTATAATAATTTATAATAATTTATAATAATTTATAATAATTTATAATAATTTATAATAATTTATAATAATTTATAATAATTTATAATAATTTATAATAATTTATAATAATTTATAATAATTTATAATAATTTATAATAATTTATAATAATTTATAATAATTTATAATAATTTATAATAATTTATAATAATTTATAATAATTTATAATAATTTATAATAATTTATAATAATTTATAATAATTTATAATAATTTATAATAATTTATAATAATTTATAATAATTTATAATAATTTATAATAATTTATAATAATTTATAATAATTTATAATAATTTATAATAATTTATAATAATTTATAATAATTTATAATAATTTATAATAATTTATAATAATTTATAATAATTTATAATAATTTATAATAATTTATAATAATTTATAATAATTTATAATAATTTATAATAATTTATAATAATTTATAATAATTTATAATAATTTATAATAATTTATAATAATTTATTATAAATTATAATAATTTATAATAATTTATAATAATTTATAATAATTTATAATAATTTATAATAATTTATAATAATTTATAATAATTTATAATAATTTATAATAATTTATAATAATTTATAATAATTTATAATAATTTATAATATTTTATGATAATTTATAATAATTTATAATAATTTATAATAATTTATAATAATTTATAATAATTTATAATAATTTATAATAATTTATAATAAGTTATAATAATTTATAATAATTTATAATAATTTATAATAATTTATAATAATTTATAGTAATTTATAATAATTTATAATAATTTATAATAATTTATAATATTTTATAATAATTTATAATAATTTATAATAATTTATAATAATTTATAAGAGCTTATAATAATTTATAATAATTTATAATAATTTATAATAATTTATAATAATTTATAATAATTTATAATAATTTATAATAATTTATAATAATTTATAATAATTTATAATAATTTATAATAATTTATAATAATTTATAATAATTTATAATAATTTATAATAATTTATAATAATTTATAATAATTTATAATAATTTATAATAATTTATAATAATTTATAATAATTTATAATAATTTATAATAATTTATAATAATTTATAATAATTTATAATAATTTATAATAATTTATAATAATTTATAATAATTTATAATAATTTATAATAATTTATAATAATTTATAATAATTTATAATAATTTATAATAATTTATAATAATTTATAATAATTTATAATAATTTATAATAATTTATAATAATTTATAATAATTTATAATAATTTATAATAATTTATAATAATTTATAATAATTTATAATAATTTATAATAATTTATAATAATTTATAATAATTTATAATAATTTATAATAATTTATAATAATTTATAATAATTTATAATAATTTATAATAATTTATAATAATTTATAATAATTTATAATAATTTATAATAATTTATAATAATTTATAATAATTTATAATAATTTATAGTAATTTATAGTAATAATTTATAATAATTTATAGTAATAATTTATAATAATTTATAATAATTTATAATAATTTATAGTAATTTATAATAATTTATAATAATTTTAATAATTTATAATAATTTATAATAATTTATAATAATTTATAATAATTTATAATAATTTATAATAATTTATAATAATTTATAATAATTTACAATAATTTATAATAATTTATAATAATTTATAATAATTTATAATAATTTATAATATTTTATAATAATTTATAATAATTTATAATAATTTATAATAATTTATAATAATTTATAATAATTTATAATAATTTGATAATAATTTATAATAATTTATAATAATTTATAATAATTTATAATAATTTATAATAATTTATAATAATTTATAATAATTTATAATAATTTATAATAATTTATAATAATTTATAATAATTTATAATAATTTATAATAATTTATAATAATTTATAATAATTTATAATAATTTATAAAAAGTTATAATAATTTATAATAATTTATATTAATTTATAATAATTTATAATAATTTATAATAATTTATAATAATTTATAATAATTTATAATAATTTATAATAATTTATAATAATTTATAATAATTTATAATAATTTATAATAATTTATAATAATTTATAATAATTTATAATAATTTATAATAATTTATAATAATTTATAATAATTAATAATAATTTATAATAATTTATAATAATTTATAATAATTTATAATAATTTATAATAATTTATAATAATTTATAATAATTTATAATAATTTATAATAATTTATAATAATTTATAATAATTTATAAGAGCTTATAATAATTTATAATAATTTATAATAATTTATAATAATTTATAATAATTTATAATAATTTATAATAATTTATAATAATTTATAATAATTTATAATAATTTATAATAATTTATAATAATTTATAGTAATTTATAGTAATAATTTATAATAATTTATAGTAATAATTTATAATAATTTATAATAATTTATAATAATTTATAGTAATTTATAATAATTTATAATAATTTTAATAATTTATAATAATTTATAATAATTTATAATAATTTATAATAATTTATAATAATTTATAATAATTTATAATAATTTACAATAATTTATAATAATTTATAATAATTTATAATAATTTATAATAATTTATAATATTTTATAATAATTTATAATAATTTATAATAATTTATAATAATTTATAATAATTTATAATAATTTATAATAATTTGATAATAATTTATAATAATTTATAATAATTTATAATAATTTATAATAATTTATAATAATTTATAATAATTTATAATAATTTATAATAATTTATAATAATTTATAATAATTTATAATAATTTATAATAATTTATAAAAAGTTATAATAATTTATAATAATTTATATTAATTTATAATAATTTATAATAATTTATAATAATTTATAATAATTTATAATAATTTATAATAATTTATAATAATTTATAATAATTTATAATAATTTATAATAATTTATAATAATTTATAATAATTTATAATAATTTATAATAATTAATAATAATTTATAATAATTTATAATAATTTATAATAATTTATAATAATTTATAATAATTTATAATAATTTATAATAATTTATAATAATTTATAATAATTTATAATAATTTATAATAATTTATAAGAGCTTATAATAATTTATAATAATTTATAATAATTTATAATAATTTATAATAATTTATAATAATTTATAATAATTTATAATAATTTATAATAATTTATAATAATTTATAATAATTTATAATAATTTATAATAATTTATAATAATTTATAATAATTTATAATAATTTATAATAATTTATAATAATTTATAATAATTTATAATAATTTATAATAATTTATAATAATTTATAATAATTTATAATAATTTATAATAATTTATAATAATTTATAATAATTTATAATAATTTATAATAATTTATAATAATTTATAATAATTTATAATAATTTATAATAATTTATAATAATTTATAAGAGTCTCGACTTATGTGTCAGACTAACCGGTTGTGTTTATTTCAGAGCTCCCGTATTTAGACAAAACAAACCCCCCTGGTGAAAATGGGAAGGCGAACCGGGATATATTCTTTGTTGAGCTGGAACCAGCTAGAAACAACAAAAATGTATATGATATCCAGATAATTGACTACCAGGTGGTTAAAGTGGAACCGCAACTTCGGAGAAAGAGTCCTTTAAGGTGTTTCCGATGTCAAGAATTTGGACATTCAAAAAACTTTTGCTCACTCTGGCCAAAGTGTGCCAGATGTGCTGGTGACCATGAGACAAAAGACAAGGAGAGGAGCTTGGCCATAAATGAGGAACAACTCAGGTGCATTAACTGTGGTTCTAATCATAGTGCATCTTCCCGTCGATGTCCTGCCTATTTAGATGCTATTGAAAGACGAAGCCCACTGGTTCTGTAGAGCGTAGACCCACTCAAAAACGTACTACTAAGCCTGCCACGTCCCCGGCTCAAAATGCTTGGTTTACTACGTGTCTTTCTGCTTCCTCAAGTCAGACTTCGCCACCGTCTAATTCACATCCAAGTGAAAAGACCTCCTTGATTGTACAACCTTCTCAGGACAGGATTCTGGAATTTATTAATGGATTAAGGAAGCAACAAGAGGCTGCTGCGACAGCCCAAGCGGCTGCAATTGATAAGTTGTTGTTACGCTTTGATCAAATGATGTCAGTAATGACGACCACACTACAAATGTTGCAGTGCGTGATTTCTAAGCACGCCATTTTATCAGGGTCAACGCATTGCGATGACTAATTACGGTATAAATATCGTTATTTGGAACGGCAACAACTTAGTTGGCAAATCACTCGAGATTGAGCACCTCCTCCAGGAACGCAACATTGACATTTTATTGATCTCAGAGACACATTTTACCAGCCGTTCATTCTTCCATATTAATGGATATGCTGTTCACTCTGCCAACCACCCTGATGATCGACATCGTGGTGGTGCTGCTGTCATCATCAAATCCTGTTTAGATTATCACCTAAGTGCCACAATATCGGAGCCTCACCTGTAAGCAGTTGCTTTAAGTTTGGTCACTGGGTTTGGCAGAATTTCATTTGGTGCTGTCTACTGTCCACCTGGTCACCGCCTTTCTTGGACGACTGATGAATATCTGCGTCTGTTTGGCTCTGTAGGTATCCGCTTTCTCATTGGAGGGGATTGGAATGCTCACCACAGTTTCTGAGCCGGCGATCATGCCCTCGTGGAAACACCGTGATGTCAGTTATTGCTGACTCAAATATGCAGATTTTGGCTACTGGCGGACCCACTCATTTTCCTTGGATCAATGACATCCTCCCGACGGCCATTGATTTTGCTGTGTACAAAGGCATCCCGTGCAACCACCTTACAATCTCAGAGTGCCCGGGACTTTCTTCTGATCATATTCCGCTCCTAAAATATTTTTGCGTGGCTGCCTGTACGATCGACACCAAATCCAGGCTTCTTCCCCGGGGCTCGGATCTTAAAAGATTCAGTGCGCAACTTACTCCTCTGACTCAGGAGCAACCTTCTCTTCTTTCTGTGGCGACGTAGATTCCTTTGCTGAGGTCTTAGTTGAACAGATCCATCAAGCTGCCCCTCCTCCTAGAAGTATACCTATTCCTCCTCCATCTTGGGCTTATTCAAAGCCAGAAATTGCTGCCTTGGTCAGAAAAGGTCATGCACTTCGCCGTGTCTGGATAAGGACGAGGCATACCGTCGATATGGCAAGGTGGAAGGCTACTGTATCAGAGCTAAGGAAAGTCCTCCGTTCGGCCAAGTCAGAATTTTTTATAGACAAGCTCAGTGCAATTGATCCTAACCAGAATGACGGATTTGCGCTCTGGAAATGCACCCGCAACCTTAAAAGACAGCCGCTTCAGAGGTTTTCCCTTAAACGTGATGATGGGACTTGGCCCACAGTGATTCCGAGATTGCTGAAGTATTTGCTGATGATCTTGAAAATCGCTTTACTCCATTTGAATTTGCAACAAGCGAAGAAGTCCAGACTAAAATCTCTAGGTTAGGTCTTTCATTTGACCCTCCTGTTACTGTTCGTCCAGTAGACGAAGATGAGGTACGTGGTCATATAAAGCGACTGGTTATTACTAAAGCTCCTGGCATGGACGCGATTGATGGCAAAGTTGCAAAGGATCTGCCTAGCTCTGTCATTGCACAGCTCTGTCTCCTATTTAATGCTTGCCTGGACCTTGGTTATTTTCCATCACCTTGGAAACGAGCATTAGTCACAATGGTGGCAAAAAAAGGAAAAGACCCATGTTGCCCAGAATCTTATAGGCCGATTAGTTTGCTGTCCACTTTCTCCAAGATTTTTGAACGGATTATGCTTGGTAGACTTCTAGCTATTAACGCCTTTGTAGACGCACTTCCGAACCACCATTTTGGATTCCGTAGTCGCCATAGTGCTATCGAGCAAGTACACATAGTAATTAACCATGTTCTGGGAGCTTTCGAAGACCACAAATACTGCTCAGTCGTTTTTCTTGACGTTCGACAGGCCTTTGACAGGGTTTGGCATGATCTACAAGCTAATGCCGCTTTTGCCTGAAAGGCTCTGGAATCTCATAGTATCGTTCTTAGATAATAGGGAGTTTGCTGTTGATATTCGTGGACACCCTTCTGGACTTCGCCCAATTCGTGCTGGTGTCCCCCAGGGAAGCGTCCTTGGTCCGGTCCTGTATACAATTTACACTTCGGATCTTCCAAACCCAGTTGCTCGTGGTACACTCCTGGCCACATACGCAGATGACACTGCATTTCTTGCAGCTGGTAGCACCACTACGTCTGCGTCCCGACGTGTCCAGACATTCTTAGACGAATTTGAGTGCTGGGCCTCTCGATGGAACATTGCGCTAAATGTTGACAAAACGCAGCATGCCACTTTTGCCCTCCGCCCTGGCCGTTCGCGTAGCCTTTACATTGATGGGAATAGGCTCAAGCACGAAGATAAGGTGACGTACCTCGGAGTTATCTTAGACCGTCGCCTTTGTTGGAAGGGACAAATTGATCGAGTTTGTGGATCAGCAAGAACAAAACTTGACAAAATGGACTGGCTCCTTCGTCCAGGCACCACATATCATTATGCCCTTCGGATATGTATGCGTGTTCATTTACGATCATTGTCACCTTTTTGAACCGATTTCCGTTATTTTCGCGTTCCTCGATTTTCGTACTAGCGTTCTCTTTCGGTTTCACTCGGCAATTTCGTGCAAGATGTCCGACTTTGTTACACACAAATCATTTTCTGGTCTTCTTATGAGCTTTGTTTTCTTTGCCGCATCGAAAAAACCGTTGATATGGAGGCGTGCATCGTCTCCTTCACTCATTCGCGACAATGCTACCCGTTTTAACAAGCTGGCCTTTCGCACCGGACCCTTTGATTGAAATGTTTTTTGTAATTTCAACCAATATTCACTTGATGTGGTACAATCTTCGATTATACCTTACTCAGATGTACTTATCGACAAAAGTATATCTGCACGAGCTTTTTCGTCTTTTATGGTCCATTATACCAGATCTTCTTCATCACTGGGGCACTTTTTCGTACCATTCACGTATGGCCATAAATCGTTTTTTACAAGTATAGCACACTTTTGCAACTTCCATACCCGCCATTTTTCACAGCTTCGATTTTCGTTTCTCTTTTAATCAGCTTCGCACCTTTTTAATTTTGTCTCTTTGATACTACACGTCCTGGGCCCATAATCTGTTGGGATTTTCTCCCTAACGCAGGTGCATGAGTATCCGTTTTAATAAATAGACAATAGCCGTTTTGTGATTATACAAAGTTTATTTAATATTCCTCGGACTTATCCGGATAACCAAACACTAGCTCGTCCGTTCTCTTTGAATACATAAATGCGAGTGTAGAGTAAACCAAAAAAGTGTGGAGAAAGATTTGTCAGAAGATGCCTAAAATTAATGTTACCAGATTGATACTTTGACTAAGCCGCTTAATTTGAACAAAATAATTTATTATAATTTATAATAATTTATAATAATTTATAATAATTTATAATAATTTATAATAATTTATAATAATTTATAATAATTTATAATAATTTATAATAATTTATAATAATTTATAATAATTTATAATAATTTATAATAATTTATAATAATTTATAATAATTTATAATAATTTATAATAATTTATAATAATTTATAATAATTTATAATAATTTATAATAATTTATAATAATTTATAATAATTTATAATAATTTATTATAATTTATAATAATTTATAATAATTTATAATAATTTATAATAATTTATAATAATTTATAATAATTTATAATAATTTATAATAATTTATAATAATTTATAATAATTTATAATAATTTATAATAATTTATAATAATTTATAATAATTTATGTTGGTTTTGTATCGACCTGTTAAACAATAATTGTAGTGTTATTGAATTACTCGAGGTCATACGTTGGTTATATTTTAATTTCTTTTATAACACAACGTTTTTATTCCACTTAACTTTCATCACACTTACACTCCCTGGGGAGTGAACCCGACTATGATAGGACTAGCTAGTTTCGTCTGCACGTCACCTCAGACTCATCAGCTATCTACGGGGATGGAAGCAGAGCGTCAGAAACTCCCCAATGTTACGATCAGAGAAGCTTTTTGGCAATTGTTAGTTGCCAAAGTTCATTGGTTTTAACATAGGTGGAGTTCTGTCGTTAAAGCTTCTATCAGTGTGTGAAGGTTTTCAGTGTTTTGTCTGTTGAAAAACCTTCGGTTTTTTCGATATGCAGACTGGTAAATACAACAAATAGTTGAAGATTGTTTTTAATTGCTGAATTTTTGGGCGAGTGGATCCCTTTTGTTTATGTTGGTTTTGTATCGACCTGTTAAACAATAATTGTAGTGTTATTGAATTACTCGAGGTCATACGTTGGTTATATTTTAATTTCTTTTATAACACAACGTTTTTATTCCACTTAACTTTCATCACACTTACACTCCCTGGGGAGTGAACCCGACTATGATAGGACTAGCTAGTTTCGTCTGCACGTCACCTCAGACTCATCAGCTATCTACGGGGATGGAAGCAGAGCGTCAGAAACTCCCCAATGTTATGATCAGAGAAGCTTTTTTGGCAATTGTTAGTTGCCAAAGTTCATTGGTTTTAACATAGGTGGAGTTCTGTCGTTAAAGCTTCTATCAGTGTGTGAAGGTTTTCAGTGTTTTGTCTGTTGAAAAACCTTCGGTTTTTTCGATATGCAGACTGGTAAATACAACAAATAGTTGAAGATTGTTTTTAATTGCTGAATTTTTGGGCGAGTGGATCCCTTTTGTTTATGTTGGTTTTGTATCGACCTGTTAAACAATAATTGTAGTGTTATTGAATTACTCGAGGTCATACGTTGGTTATATTTTAATTTCTTTTATAACACAACGTTTTTATTCCACTTAACTTTCATCACACTTACACTCCCTGGGGAGTGAACCCGACTATGATAGGACTAGCTAGTTTCGTCTGCACGTCACCTCAGACTCATCAGCTATCTACGGGGATGGAAGCAGAGCGTCAGAAACTCCCCAATGTTACGATCAGCGAAGCTTTTTTGGCAATTGTTAGTTGCCAAAGTTCATTGGTTTTAACATAGGTGGAGTTCTGTCGTTAAAGCTTCTATCAGTGTGTGAAGGTTTTCAGTGTTTTGTCTGTTGAAAAACCTTCGGTTTTTTCGATATGCAGACTGGTAAATACAACAAATAGTTGAAGATTGTTTTTAATTGCTGAATTTTTGGGCGAGTGGATCCCTTTTGTTTATGTTGGTTTTGTATCGACCTGTTAAACAATAATTGTAGTGTTATTGAATTACTCGAGGTCATACGTTGGTTATATTTTAATTTCTTTTATAACACAACGTTTTTATTCCACTTAACTTTCATCACACTTACACTCCCTGGGGAGTGAACCCGACTATGATAGGACTAGCTAGTTTCGTCTGCACGTCACCTCAGACTCATCAGCTATCTACGGTGATGGAAGCAGAGCGTCAGAAACTCCCCAATGTTACGATCAGCGAAGCTTTTTTGGCAATTGTTAGTTGCCAAAGTTCATTGGTTTTAACATAGGTGGAGTTCTGTCGTTAAAGCTTCTATCAGTGTGTGAAGGTTTTCAGTGTTTTGTCTGTTGAAAAACCTTCGGTTTTTTCGATATGCAGACTGGTAAATACAACAAATAGTTGAAGATTGTTTTTAATTGCTGAATTTTTGGCGAGTGGATCCCTTTTTGTTTATGTTGGTTTTGTATCGACCTGTTAAACAATAATTGTAGTGTTATTGAATTACTCGAGGTCATACGTTGGTTATATTTTAATTTCTTTTATAACACAACGTTTTTATTCCACTTAACTTTCATCACACTTACACTCCCTGGGGAGTGAACCCGACTATGATAGGACTAGCTAGTTTCGTCTGCACGTCACCTCAGACTCATCAGCTATCTACGGGGATGGAAGCAGAGCGTCAGAAACTCCCCAATGTTACGATCAGAGAAGCTTTTTTGGCAATTGTTAGTTGCCAAAGTTCATTGGTTTTAACATAGGTGGAGTTCTGTCGTTAAAGCTTCTATCAGTGTGTGAAGGTTTTCAGTGTTTTGTCTGTTGAAAAACCTTCGGTTTTTTCGATATGCAGACTGGTAAATACAACAAATAGTTGAAGATTGTTTTTAATTGCTGAATTTTTGGGCGAGTGGATCCCTTTTGTTTATGTTGGTTTTGTATCGACCTGTTAAACAATAATTGTAGTGTTATTGAATTACTCGAGGTCATACGTTGGTTATATTTTAATTTCTTTTATAACACAACGTTTTTATTCCACTTAACTTTAATCACACTTACACTCCCTGGGGAGTGAACCCGACTATGATAGGACTAGCTAGTTTCGTCTGCACGTCACCTCAGACTCATCAGCTATCTACGGGGATGGAAGCAGAGCGTCAGAAACTCCCCAATGTTACGATCAGAGAAGCTTTTTTGGCAATTGTTAGTTGCCAAAGTTCATTGGTTTTAACATAGGTGGAGTTCTGTCGTTAAAGCTTCTATCAGTGTGTGAAGGTTTTCAGTGTTTTGTCTGTTGAAAAACCTTCGGTTTTTTCGATATGCAGACTGGTAAATACAACAAATAGTTGAAGATTGTTTTTAATTGCTGAATTTTTGGGCGAGTGGATCCCTTTTGTTTATGTTGGTTTTGTATCGACCTGTTAAACAATAATTGTAGTGTTATTGAATTACTCGAGGTCATACGTTGGTTATATTTTTAATTTCTTTTATAACACAACGTTTTTATTCCACTTAACTTTCATCACACTTACACTCCCTGGGGAGTGAACCCGACTATGATAGGACTAGCTAGTTTCGTCTGCACGTCACCTCAGACTCATCAGCTATCTACGGGGATGGAAGCAGAGCGTCAGAAACTCCCCAATTTTACGATCAGAGAAGCTTTTTTGGCAATTGTTAGTTGCCAAAGTTCATTGGTTTTAACATAGGTGGAGTTCTGTCGTTAAAGCTTCTATCAGTGTGTGAAGGTTTTCAGTGTTTTGTCTGTTGAAAAACCTTCGGTTTTTTCGATATGCAGACTGGTAAATACAACAAATAGTTGAAGATTGTTTTTAATTGCTGAATTTTTGGGCGAGTGGATCCCTTTTGTTTATGTTGGTTTTGTATCGACCTGTTAAACAATAATTGTAGTGTTATTGAATTACTCGAGGTCATACGTTGGTTATATTTTAATTTCTTTTATAACACAACGTTTTTATTCCACTTAACTTTCATCACACTTACACTCCCTGGGGAGTGAACCCGACTATGATAGGACTAGCTAGTTTCGTCTGCACGTCACCTCAGACTCATCAGCTATCTACGGGGATGGAAGCAGAGCGTCAGAAACTCCCCAATTTTACGATCAGAGAAGCTTTTTGGCAATTGTTAGTTGCCAAAGTTCATTGGTTTTAACATAGGTGGAGTTCTGTCGTTAAAGCTTCTATCAGTGTGTGAAGGTTTTCAGTGTTTTGTCTGTTGAAAAACCTTCGGTTTTTTCGATATGCAGACTGGTAAATACAACAAATAGTTGAAGATTGTTTTTAATTGCTGAATTTTTGGGCGAGTGGATCCCTTTTGTTTATGTTGGTTTTGTATCGACCTGTTAAACAATAATTGTAGTGTTATTGAATTACTCGAGGTCATACGTTGGTTATATTTTAATTTCTTTTATAACACAACGTTTTTATTCCACTTAACTTTCATCACACTTACACTCCCTGGGAGTGAACCCGACTATGATAGGACTAGCTAGTTTCGTCTGCACGTCACCTCAGACTCATCAGCTATCTACGGGGATGGAAGCAGAGCGTCAGAAACTCCCCAATGTTACGATCAGCGAAGCTTTTTGGCAATTGTTAGTTGCCAAAGTTCATTGGTTTTAACATAGGTGGAGTTCTGTCGTTAAAGCTTCTATCAGTGTGTGAAGGTTTTCAGTGTTTTGTCTGTTGAAAAACCTTCGGTTTTTTCGATATGCAGACTGGTAAATACAACAAATAGTTGAAGATTGTTTTTAATTGCTGAATTTTTGGGCGAGTGGATCCCTTTTGTTTATGTTGGTTTTGTATCGACCTGTTAAACAATAATTGTAGTGTTATTGAATTACTCGAGGTCATACGTTGGTTATATTTTAATTTCTTTTATAACACAACGTTTTTATTCCACTTAACTTTCATCACACTTACACTCCCTGGGGAGTGAACCCGACTATGATAGGACTAGCTAGTTTCGTCTGCACGTCACCTCAGACTAATCAGCTATCTACGGGGATGGAAGCAGAGCGTCAGAAACTCCCCCAATTTTACGATCAGAGAAGCTTTTTTGGCAATTGTTAGTTGCCAAAGTTCATTGGTTTTAACATAGGTGGAGTTCTGTCGTTAAAGCTTCTATCAGTGTGTGAAGGTTTTCAGTGTTTTGTCTGTTGAAAAACCTTCGGTTTTTTCGATATGCAGACTGGTAAATACAACAAATAGTTGAAGATTGTTTTTAATTGCTGAATTTTTGGGCGAGTGGATCCCTTTTGTTTATGTTGGTTTTGTATCGACCTGTTAAACAATAATTGTAGTGTTATTGAATTACTCGAGGTCATACGTTGGTTATATTTTAATTTCTTTTATAACACAACGTTTTTATTCCACTTAACTTTCATCACACTTACACTCCCTGGGGAGTGAACCCGACTATGATAGGACTAGCTAGTTTCGTCTGCACGTCACCTCAGACTCATCAGCTATCTACGGGGATGGAAGCAGAGCGTCAGAAACTCCCCAATGTTACGATCAGCGAAGCTTTTTGGCAATTGTTAGTTGCCAAAGTTCATTGGTTTTAACATAGGTGGAGTTCTGTCGTTAAAGCTTCTATCAGTGTGTGAAGGTTTTCAGTGTTTTGTCTGTTGAAAAACCTTCGGTTTTTTCGATATGCAGACTGGTAAATACAACAAATAGTTGAAGATTGTTTTTAATTGCTGAATTTTTGGGCGAGTGGATCCCTTTTGTTTATGTTGGTTTTGTATCGACCTGTTAAACAATAATTGTAGTGTTATTGAATTACTCGAGGTCATACGTTGGTTATATTTTAATTTCTTTTTATAACACAACGCTTTTATTCCACTTAACTTTCATCACACTTACACTCCCTGGGGAGTGAACCCGACTATGATAGGACTAGCTAGTTTCGTCTGCACGTCACCTCAGACTAATCAGCTATCTACGGGGATGGAAGCAGAGCGTCAGAAACTCCCCAATTTTACGATCAGAGAAGCTTTTTTGGCAATTGTTAGTTGCCAAAGTTCATTGGTTTTAACATAGGTGGAGTTCTGTCGTTAAAGCTTCTATCAGTGTGTGAAGGTTTTCAGTGTTTTGTCTGTTGAAAAACCTTCGGTTTTTTCGATATGCAGACTGGTAAATACAACAAATAGTTGAAGATTGTTTTTAATTGCTGAATTTTTGGGCGAGTGGATCCCTTTTGTTTATGTTGGTTTTAATAATTTATAATAATTTATAATAATTTATAGTAATTTATAGTAATAATTTATAATAATTTATAGTAATTTATAGTAATAATTTATAATAATTTATAATAATTTATAGTAATTTATAATAATTTATAATAATTTATAATAATTTATAATATTTTATAATATTTTATAATAATTTATAATAATTTATAATAATTTATAATAATTTATAATAATTTATAATAATTTATAATAGCTTATAATAATTTATAATAATTTATAATAATTTATAATAATTTATAATAATTTATAATAATTTATAATAATTTATAATAATTTATAATAATTTATAATAATTTATAATAATTTATAATAATTTATAATAATTTATAATAATTTATAATAATTTATAATAATTTATAATAATTTATAATAATTTATAATAATTTATAATAATTTATAATAATTTATAATAATTTATAATAATTTATAATAATTTATAATAATTTATAATAATTTATAATAATTTATAATAATTTATAATAATTTATAATAATTTATAATAATTTATAATAATTTATAATAATTTATAATAATTTATAATAATTTATAATAATTTATAATAATTTATAATAATTTATAATAATTTATAATAATTTATAATAATTTATAATAATTTATAATAATTTATAATAATTTATAATAATTTATAATAATTTATAATAATTTATAATAATTTATAATAATTTATAATAATTTATAATAATTTATAATAATTTATAATAATTTATAATAATTTATAATAATTTATAATAATTTATAATAATTTATAATAATTTATATAATTTATAATAATAATTTATAATAATTTATAATAATTTATAATAATTTATAATAATTTATAATAATTTATAATAATTTATAATAATTTATAATAATTTATAATAATTTATAATAATTTATAATAATTTATAATAATTTATAATAATTTATAATAATTTATAATAATTTATAATAATTTATAATAATTTATAATAATTTATAATAATTTATAATAATTTATAATAATTTATAATAATTTATAATAATTTATAATAATTTATAATAATTTATAATAATTTATAATAATTTATAATAATTTATAATAATTTATAATAATTTATAATAATTTATAATATTTTATAATATTTTATAATAATTTATAATAATTTATAATAATTTATAATAGTTTATAATAATTTATAATAATTTATAATAATTTATAATAATTTATAATAATTTATAATAGCTTATAATAATTTATAATAATTTATAATAATTTATAATAATTTATAATAATTTATAATAATTTATAATAATTTATAATAATTTATAATAATTTATAATAATTTATAATAATTTATAATAATTTATAATAATTTATAATAATTTATAATAATTTATAATAATTTATAATAATTTATAATAATTTATAATAATTTATAAAAATTTATAATAATTTATAATAATTTATAATAATTTATAATAATTTATAATAATTTATAATAATTTATAATAATTTATAATAATTTATAATAATTTATAATAATTTATAATAATTTATAATAATTTATAATAATTTATAATAATTTATAATAATTTATAATAATTTATAATAATTTATAATAATTTATAATAATTTATAATAATTTATAATAATTTATAATAATTTATAATAATTTATAATAATTTATAATAATTTATAATAACTTATAATAATTTATAATAATTTATAATAATTTATAATAATTTATAATAATTTATAATAATTTATAATAATTTATAATAATTTATAATAATTTATATAATTTATAATAATAATTTATAATAATTTATAATAATTTATAATAATTTATAATAATTTATAATAATTTATAATAATTTATAATAATTTATAATAATTTATAATAATTTATAATAATTTATAATAATTTATAATAATTTATAATAATTTATAATAATTTATAATAATTTATAATAATTTATAATAATTTATAATAATTTATAATAATTTATAATAATTTATAATAATTTATAATAATTTATAATAATTTATAATAATTTATAATAATTTATAATAATTTATAATAATTTATAATAATTTATAATAATTTATAATAATTTATAATAATTTATAATAATTTATAATAATTTATAATAATTTATAATAATTTATAATAATTTATAATAATTTATAATAATTTATAATAATTTATAATAATTTATAATAATTTATAATAATTTATAATAATTTATAATAATGTATAATAATTTATAATAATTTATAATAATTTATAATAATTTATAATAATTTATAATAATTTATAATAATTTATAATAATTTATAATAATTTATAATAATTTATAATAATTTATAATAATTTATAATAATTTATAATAATTTATAATAATTTATAATAATTTATAATAATTTATAATAATTTATAATAATTTATAATAATTTATAATAATTTATAATAATTTATAATAATTTATAATAATTTATAATAATTTATAATAATTTATAATAATTTATAATAATTTATAATAATTTATAATAATTTATAATAATTTATAATAATTTATAATAATTTATAATAATTTATAATAATTTATAATAATTTATAATAATTTATAATAATTTATAATAATTTATAATAATTTATAATAATTTATAATAATTTATAATAATTTATAATAATTTATAATAATTTATAATAATTTATAATAATTTATAATAATTTATAATAATTTATAATAATTTATAATAATTTATAATAATTTATAATAATTTATAATAATTTATAATAATTTATAATAATTTATAATAATTTATAATAATTTATAATAATTTATAAAAATTTATAATAATTTATAATAATTTATAATAATTTATAATAATTTATAATAATTTATAATAATTTATAAAAATTTATAATAATTTATAATAATTTATAATAATTTATAATAATTTATAATAATTTATAATAATTTATAATAATTTATAATAATTTATAATAATTTATAATAATTTATAATAATTTATAATAATTTATAATAATTTAAATAATTTATAATAATTTATAATAATTTATAATAATTTATAATAATTTATAATAATTTATAATAATTTATAATAATTTATAATAATTTATAATAATTTATAATAATTTATAATAATTTATAATAATTTATAATAATTTATAATAATTTATAATAATTTATAATAATTTATAATAATTTATAATAATTTATAATAATTTATAATAATTTATAATAATTTATAATAATTTATAATAATTTATAATAATTTATAATAATTTATAATAATTTATAATAATTTATAATAATTTATAATAATTTATAATAATTTATAATAATTTATAATAATTTATAATAATTTATAATAATTTATAATAATTTATAATAATTTATAATAATTTATAACAATTTATAATAATTTATAATAATTTATAATAATTTATAATAATTTATAAAAATGTATAATAATTTATAATAATTAATAATAATTAATAATAATTTATAATAATTTATAAAAATTTATAATAATTTATAATAATTTATAATAATTTATAATAATTTATAATAATTTATAATAATTTATAATAATTTATAATAATTTATAATAATTTAAATAATTTAAATAATTTATAATAATTTATAATATTTTATAATAATTTATAATAATTTATAATAATTTATAATAATTTATAATAATTTATAATAATTTATAATAATTTATAATAATTTATAATAATTTATAATAATTTATAATAATTTATAATAATTTATAATAATTTATAATAATTTATAATAATTTATAATAATTTATAATAATTTATAATAATTTATAATAATTTATAATAATTTATAATAATTTATAATAATTTATAATAATTTATAATAATTTATAATAATTTATAATAATTTATATTAATTTATAATAATTTATAATAATTTATAATAATTTATAATAATTTATAATAATTTATAATAATTTATAATAATTTATAATAATTTATAATAATGTATAATAATTTATAATAATTTATAATAATTTATAATAATTTATAATAATTTATAATAATTTATAATAATTTATAATAATTTATAATAATTTATAATAATTTATAATAATTTATAATAATTTATAATAATTTATAATAATTTATAATAATTTATAATAATTTATAATAATTTATAATAATTTATAATAATTTATAATAATTTATAATAATTTATAATATTTTATAATATTTTATAATAATTTATAATAATTTATAATAATTTATAATAATTTATAATAATTTATAATAATTTATAATAATTTATAATAATTTATAATAATTTATAATAATTTATAATAAGTTATAATAATTTATAATAATTTATAATAATTTATAATAATTTATAATAATTTATAATAATTTATAATAATTTATAATAATTTATAATAATTTATAATAATTTATAATAATTTATAATAATTTATAATAATTTATAATAATTTATAATAATTTAAAATAATTTATGATAATTTATAATAATTTATAATAATTTATAATAATTTATGATAATTTATAATAATTTATAATAATTTATAATAATATATAATAATTTATAATAATTTATAATAATTTATAATAATTTATAATAATTTATAATAATTTATAAGAGTCTCGACTTATGTGTCAGACTAACCGGTTGTGTTTATTTCAGAGCTCCCGTATTTAGACAAAACAAACCCCCCTGGTGAAAATGGGAAGGCGAACCGGGATATATTCTTTGTTGAGCTGGAACCAGCTAGAAACAACAAAAATGTATATGATATCCAGATAATTGACTACCAGGTGGTTAAAGTGGAACCGCAACTTCGGAGAAAGGGTCCTTTAAGGTGTTTCCGATGTCAAGAATTTGGACATTCAAAAAAGTTTTGCTCACTCTGGCCAAAGTGTGCCAGATGTGCTGGTGACCATGAGACAAAAGACAAGGAGAGGAGCTTGGCCATAAATGAGGAACAACTCAGGTGCATTAACTGTGGTTCTAATCATAGTGCATCTTCCCGTCGATGTCCTGCCTATTTAGATGCTATTGAAAGACGAAGCCCACTGGTTCTGTAGAGCGTAGACCCACTCAAAAACGTACTACTAAGCCTGCCACGTCCCCGGCTCAAAATTTGAGTGCTGGGCCTCTCGATGGAACATTGCGCTAAATGTTGACAAAACGCAGCATGCCACTTTTGCTCTCCGCCCTGGCCGAGCCGGAATAGGCTCAAGCATGAAGATAAGGTGACGTACCTCGGAGTTATCTTAGACCGTCGCCTTTGTTGGAAGGGACAAATTGATCGAGTTTGTGGATCAGCAAGAACAAAACTTGACAAAATGGACTGGCTCCTTCGTCCAGGTAGCGGCCTATCCCTTGAAGCCAAGGTGTGGCTTTTAAGGCCATTGTCCCTCCAACTTTAAACTGGGGAATCACTTGCTGGGGCACGGGCTGTGATTCGTCACTAAAAAGGGTGCAAACGTGCATTATAAAGGCTCTCAGGAGGATGCTGGGGGTTAAGTGGCACGATTATGTAGAAAACCGAGTTTTGTTCCAGGACACGGGAGTGCCGACGGTAACGGAGACGATTTGTAAATCCTCAAGTCGATACCGGGAACGTTTGCTCACACATGCAAACTTTCTGGCAAGACATCTTGCAACACCACTGGGTCGACGGCGTCTCCGCAGAAGACACCCGGCAGACTTATGGATTCTCGGCCGAGACAGACACGGTCGTCTTCTGTAATTACACATCCTTATTAACTTTTGATTGGCTATGACCACACCTGATTTGCCCAAGAATGGAGCCCCCGCTACCCGCTTTTTTTTTGGGATCTTTAGAAATAATTCGTCAATACACGAAAACAAGGTCCATCCTTGTGTGGCGTGTTCAAAAATCTAATAATAAAAAAAAAAAAAATTATATAGTATATATAATAATAATTTATAATAATTTATAAAAATGTATAATAATATATAATAATTTATAATAATTTATAATAATTTATAATAATTTATAATAATTTATAATAATTTATAATAATTTATAATAATTTATAATAATTTATAATAATTTATAATAATTTATAATAATTTATAATAATTTATAATAATTTATAATAATTTATAATAATTTATAATAATTTATAATAATTTATAATAATTTATAATAATTTATAATAATTTATAATAATTTATAATAATTTATAATAATTTATAATAATTTATAATAATTTATAATAATTTATAATAATTTATAATAATTTATAATAATTTATAATAATTTATAATAATTTATAATAATTTATAATAATTTACAATAATTTATAATAATTTATAATAATTTATAATAATTTATAATAATTTATAATAATTTATAAAAATTTATAATAATTTATAATAATTTATAATAATTTATAATAATTTATAATAATTTATAATAATTTATAATAATTTATAATAATTTATAATAATTTATAATAATTTATAATAATTTATAATAATTTATAATAATTTATAATAATTTATAATAATTTATAATAATTTATAATAATTCATAATAATTTATAATAATTTATAATAATTTATAATAATTTATAATAATTTATAATAATTTATAATAATTTATAATAATTTATAATAATTTATAATAATTTATAATAATTTATAATAATTTATAATAATTTATAATAATTTATAATAATTTATAATAATTTATAATAATTTATAATAATTTATAATAATTTATAATAATTTATAATAATTTATAATAATTTATAATAATTTATAATAATTTATAATAATTTATAATAATTTATAATAATTTATAATAATTTATAATAATTTATAATAATTTATAATAATTTATAATAATTTATAATAATTTATAATAATTTATAATAATTTATAATAATTTATAATAATATATAATAATTTATAATAATTTATAATAATTTATAATAATTTATAATAATTTATAATAATTTATAATAATTTATAATAATTTATAATAGTTTATAATAATTTATATTGAAACTATCGTAACAACACTGTAACCTCTCAATATGTATCGTTAGTTCGTTTTGCAGTCACTATAAGTATCGAATAAAAGGTATTCCGTTTAATATACTCAACCAAGCCAGACGTCTTTTTTACTCAAGCGGGAATAACATCAATAGGTTATGGGCCCAGGGCACACATATACATATATAAGTATGGGCCACGTGATGTTTGAATAAAACTTTTTTCGAGAAGTTGTGAAATAGCAGCGGCTCTTGCGTTACGAATGCAAGCAGTCAGTTTCTTTGAAATCGGTTTCGGATCGCTATACGGAAAGCTTCAACATGAGTTCGCTATATCAAATCGTAAAATTGGAAGAAAAGAATTATGATTCTTGGCATATTCAGATGGGCAGCGTACTGGTTCACGCGGAGCTATGGGATGTGGCGTCAGACGAGTTGAAACGGGAAGATGCTGGTGAAAACGACGATTGGCCAAGATGGGACAGTATGACACATCGCAGCTAAATAACATCAAAACGTGTACGACATCATTTGAGGCTTGGACAAAAGTGATGGAGGTGCATCAACCGAAAGGTCCAGTCAGAAAAGTAACACTCTACAAAACGTTGCTGAGTTTGAAGATGGGGGACGGCCAAAATGATTCCAGTCACCTTAAGCCAAGTTTTGGATCAGCTCTCGTCGGTGGGAATTGAGATAAGTGAGCAATAATTCTTCTATCGAGCCTTCTTAAGGAGTACACAAATTTTGTAGAAAGAAGAAAAAAAAAAAAAAAGCAAGTTCTAAATGGTCAAAAGCAGTGCAGCTTATTGGGAGCTCTGGATGCGGATACCTTTGGGCGCACATAATGGTGTTTGGATAGCGGAGCTACAAGCCACATGTGCTGTAATGAAGACTTGTTTACAACTCTGGAGAAGCATACCGAGACGATTGGATTAGCTGG
The DNA here is from genome assembly GCA_018153365.1 of Drosophila fuyamai. Classification (NCBI taxonomy): domain Eukaryota; kingdom Metazoa; phylum Arthropoda; class Insecta; order Diptera; family Drosophilidae; genus Drosophila; species Drosophila fuyamai. The sequence goes on from JAECXW010000494.1 coordinate 188,069, forward strand.
AGACGGATTTCTGCTGGCGGAGGGAATGGAGTAGTCAAGCTAAAGACAGATCGATACACAATTGTACTAAACGATGTCCTATTTGTTCCTAATACGAAGGGAAACTTTATGTCAGTAAGTCAAAGCATTTCTAAAGGCAAATTGGTGCACTTTAACGAAAGGCACGCAAAGATTATTCAGAACGGGGAGTGTATATTGCAAGTAAACAAAAATGGAAATCTATATACATTCGAAGAAAAGTCCAATCAGTGTTCTGCTGTTTCCAATGCCGATGGTATTTTATGGCACATGCGATATGGCCACAATAATTATCGCAGTCTGGCTGATATTGTGAAGAAGAAAATGGTTCGTGGAATTGAAGGTTGTAATTTACCACAAAACACCTTCTGTAAAACATGCATGTTGAGCAAAATAACCGTACAACCGCTCCTACATAAATCTAAAAGCCGAGCCAGTGAAGTATAGGAACTTGTTCATACAGATGTATGCGGTCCTTTTAGTACAAGATCACTGGGTGGAAATCGATATTTTCTCACGTGTATCGATGACAACTCAAGTCGCATGTTTGTTTACTTTCTGAAAGGCAAAAAGACGAAGTATTCTCAAAGTTCGTGGAGTTTAAGGAGCTCGTGGAGAGTCAAACTAGAAAGCTTCTAAAGGGTATACGAAGCGACAATGGAAAGGAATTTTTCAACGCAACCTTTGACAATTTTCTCAAAGCGATGGGGATCAGGCGGCAGTTGACAATCCCGTACAGCCCACAACAAAACGGCGTAGCGGAGAGGGCTAACCGTACGCTAGTGGAGATGGTCCGATGCTTGCTGACGCAGTCTGGACTGGTGGAGTCTCTATGGGGAGAAGCTATATATAGACAGCCGTGTATCCACGAAACAGATCGCCTACAAACGCGCTGAAAAACATGACTCCGATGAAAGCGTGGAACTTTAAAAAACCATCAATATCTCATTTTAATTTTTTTTGGTCCTTCGCAGTTGCATTGGATAAGGGCCACACACGAAGTAAGTTCAAGCAAAAAGGAAAGGAATACCGAATGGTCGGTTATTCTCGAACAGACAAAGGGTATAGTCTCTACGACCATAGCACTGGACAAGTTATCGAAAAGAGAGATGTACTTTTCGACAAGCGAGCTGATAGCACGTCAAAGAATGCTGGACTCGTGGTGTTTGACCTACTACAAGGCGGTGGTGTTTCAAACGTCAAACTGGAAGCTGAGAGGGACAACTGCAACAACGATGTAGGCTCAGATGGCGAAGTCAACCCCGGGTCGCACGGATACGGCAGTTCGGACGACTAAAGCTCATACGACCAAGAAAAGGTCGGCCTAAAAAATGATCACAGCAGCGACGATTTAATCAGCGCAGAAGATGAGGACAGTGCAGAAGACGAGAACAGCGCAGAGGATAAGGACAACGCCCAGGACGGAAAACGAGTGGGTCCTGGCAGACCTAAACTAATTCGCACTGGCAAACCTGGACGCCCGCGAAAGCAATTCAATGTTTTTGGAGCAGCAATTAACAGAGACGTATTTATTCCGCTAAGCTACGAAGAAGCAATTAGATGTCCTGATTCTGAATTATGGTTGAAAGCGATGACTCGAGAGTACGAAGCTCTTATGAACAACCATACTTGGCAGACTGTAAATCTTCCCAAGACAGAACGCGCTATAGGCTACAAATGGTTTTTTACTGTGAAGTGGGATGTCAATGGCCAAGTGCAGCGATATAAGGCACGGCTAGTAGCCAAGGGTTGCTCACAGCAGTATGGAATTAATTACTCGGAGACTTTTTCAGCTGACTGTCGAATGGAGAGCATTCGAGCACAGTTAAAACTATATTTGCACCAGATGGATGTCTGTATAGCCTCAAACAGTCTGGAAGAGAGTGGAACTGTAAACTAGATTTAGTTCTGCGTGGCATTGGTTTTAACCCATATAAAAACGAGCCATGTCTATACATGAATTCAAGTGGACCGAATCTTATTCTGTGTATACGTGTACGACATGATCATACCTTGTCAAGATAAAAATGATCTCATGAGCATTAAAAGCAAGATATCTCAGTCTTTCGAATATGTCGATCACGGACAGTTGCACATGTTTCTTGAAATGGAAGTTTAGCGAGAAGGCGAATTGGGCGAGATAATGCTGAGTCAAATTTGATATATTGAGAATCTGCTTCAGCGGCATGGCATTGGGGATTGTAGAGCAGGTGCAACTCCACTGGATACAGGATTCCAAATCACATGCGACAAAGAGGGATGCGAAAGAATCAACGAGAAGATATTTCAAGCAGTCATAGGAGAACTCGTGTGATTGGCGCTATCATCAAGACCAGACATTTTACATTCAGTATCTAAATTGGCGCAGCGCAATAAGGATCCCCATATTGAGCATTGGATAGGAGTAAAACATGTACTCAGATAATTGGCTTCGACAAAAGACCTTAAATTGCATTACAAAATAAGCAATGAGCCTTTGGCCGGTTACGTGGACGCTGACTGGGGAGGCGAAAAAACTGATAGAAAGTAATTCACAGAATACCTATTCTTTCCAGCTGGAGGACAAATATCTTGGAAATCGGAAAAACAACGCAGTGTAGCTCTCAGTAGTACCGAAGCTGAATACATGTCTTTACCATCCGCATGCAAGGAGGCGATTTCATTGAGACGACTTATTTTGGAGATCCGTTGCAGAAAATCTAAAACATCAACAGTTATGCATACTGACAATTCAAGCGCTTAACAGTTGGCAAAGAATCCAGTACATCATTCAAGATCAAAACACATAGATATCAAGTATCACTTTCTAAGAGATGTAGTTAAGGAAGGGCAGATTATTTTGAAGTATATTTCAACTAAACAGATGATTGCAGATAATAATAATAATTTATAATAATTTATAATAATTTATGATAATTTATAATAATTTATAATAATTTATAATAATTAATAATAATTTATAATAATTTATAGTAATTTATAATAATTTATAATAATTTATAATAATTTATAATAATTTATAATAATTTATAATAATTTATAATAATTTATAATAATTTATAATAATTTATAATAATTTATAATAATTTATAATAATTTATAATAATTTATAATAATTTATAATAATTTATAATAATTTATAATAATTTATAATAATTTATAATAATTTATAATAATTTATAATAATTTATAATAATTTATAATAATTTATAATAATTTATAATAATTTATAATAATTTATAATAATTTATAATAATTTATAATAATTTATAATAATTTATAATAATTTATAATAATTTATAATAATTTATAATAATTTATAATAATTTATAATAATTTATAATAATTTATAATAATTTATAATAATTTATAATAATTTATAATAATTTATAATAATTTATAATAATTTATAATAATTTATAATAATTTATAATAATTTATAATCATTTATAATAATTTATAATAATTTATGTTTGTAGGGGGCGATCCTTCCACAAAAAAACGTATTGGTAGACACAAAAATTCCCACGGCGCAAACGCAAAGTCAGACGAAAGTGAGAAGTCGGGGGCGTCGTGGTGTATTTCAATGTTGTTTATTCAGAGGTATATCTGAGACTAATTAAAACCTAAAACTAAAACCGCGCTTCCGCCCGCTTTACTCCGTTCAAGCGAGAGCGGGAGATCGGCAGCGGCCGTCCGAGGAGTTCGGATGCGAAACCCGAAGTTCGCACTCTGGAGCGCAGACGTTGCGAGAGGCGAGCGAGGGAGCGCTAGAGGGGCGAGAGCGAAAGCTCGGAGAGCTCAGTGACCAGCGCCAATGCAGTGGGCCACTGACCTAAACATTCCGCCCCCCCTTGCAACTACTCGGGTTGCAACATAGCCTGGTTGCTCTTCTCACGGCTGGTGACAGGCTCCGGACACGACCCACCCAAACACGGTGCTCTGGGCTACTGGAAGTCCATCCTGAATTTTCAGGAAGCCCGGCCGCATCACACTCGGATACATATCCGCGCCCAGAATGATGGAAATCGTCGCGGGGAGATAGAAGCGCTCATCAGCCAGCGTAATGTCCCGGAAGTTGGTCCTTACTGCGTCGCTCAGCTCCCGGATTGGAGTGCGGATGCGCACGTGAGGCTCTATTTTAAAAATTGCGTCGAGCCGGACAGTGCTGTCGATTTTGGACCCCACGATTGCCGAACAAATCTGTTCGCCTCCCACGTTGGTGGTCGGCAAGCGGAAACTCGACGCTAGCGAAGCGTCGATACAGCTCATAGGCGTACACGGGTCGATGAGCGCCGCAGTGTCGAAGACTCGACTCCCGGTCTCTAAACGCACCAAAGCCGTCGGTAGGAGGTTGACGCTGTGCCGCTGTAGGAGGGACGTTAAGGACGGAGCGGTGACCGCAAGCTGCGTGGCACCCCGAGTAGCAGAAAATTGCCGCGGAGTGTCAGATGAGTGCCGTGGAGTGGCGGTCGAGTGCCGAGGAGCGGCTGAGGAGTGCCGTGGAGTAGCTGTAGAATGCCGTGGAGTGGCGGACGAGGGCCGAGGAGCGGCTGAGGAGTGTTGCGGAGTAGCAGCGGATCTCTGCGACCGGCGTGCTGCCGGGCGGGACTGCCGTGATGCCATCGGTGGTTCCGAGAGATGAAGCAGAGTGTGGTGATCCTGGCCGCAAGTTTTGCAGCGATCACCTCGCCGACACGCTCCGTCGGAGTGCTCGTGGGCCAAACAGCGGTGGCAGTACCGGTTGGCAAGGACAGCCCGGAGCCTCTTCTCGGCACTCAGACGGAGGAACCGACGACACTTCCGAAGTGGATGGATCCCGCTACAGACTCGGCAACGGTAGGATTGCATACCTCGAGTTCGTCTGTGCTCCAATGCGATGGCGCTGCGCGGACGTGGAGACATCGTGTGAGATCGGGTTGGAACTATTAATTGACGCTACGAATCGAAGTGATGAATTGAACCACCGGAGTGAAGGGTCGACTGGTTATTGCGGGCAGACGGACTCTTCCATTGGAAGAAGGACGACCTTCGCTATGGGACGCTTAATGAGTCCCCGTGCAGTGCGGATGTCGACCACACGAACATGGCCATCGGCTCCTGGAAACACCGCGGCGATTCTGCCTAATCGACACTCATTGGACGGAAGGTTGTCTTCCTTGACTACCACCATGTCCCCGGCACGGAGATTTCTTGTAGGGGTTCGCCACTTATTCCGCTTATGGAGTTCCGTGAGGTACTCCTCTTTCCATCGCAGACGGAATTGTTGATGAAGAGCCTTCAGATGCTGCCAGCGGTTTATAATAGATGTGGTGTCCCCTTTATCTCGGGTTCGACCATGGCGAGGAGGGGCCCTCCAACAAGAAAGTGCCCAGGCGTAAGTGCCAACAGGTCAGTGGGGTCTTCGGAAATCGGCGCGAGCGGACGCGAATTCAGGTATGCTTCGATCCTAGCTAGAAGCGTGGACAGCTCTTCGAATGTGTATTTTCGCGTCGCCGTAGACTTGTAGAACAGGGTCTTGAAGCTCTTAACACCTGCTTCCCACAAACCTCCCATGTGGGGTGCTCCCGGAGGAATGAATTGCCAGAGCAGCTGCTGGTGACTATAGGCACCTGTCACAGCTTCCTTGAGAGCTTGGAGAAACTCGCGGGAGAGTAAGGCAGCCGCACCCACAAAGGTCTTGCCATTGTCCGACTGAACTTGACGGGGGCATCCTCTTCGGGACACGAAACGGGCGAAGGCGGCGAGAAACTTCTCAGTCGTAAGGTCGGAAGTAGGTTCTAAATGGATGGCCTTAGTGGCGAAGCACACGAACACCAGCACATACCCTTTCGTAATGAGACAGGCTCGTCCCGTGTAGTTTTTGATGTCAAAGGGACCGGCATAGTCCACACCGGTATATGTGAAAGGGCGCGAGAAGGACGTTCGTTCTTTGGGTAAGTCTCCCATCAGTTGCGTTTGCAACCTTTTTTTGTGGATGATGCAGACCTTACATGAATATATGACGGACTTGACCAAATTCCTCACCCTCGGGATCCAGAACTTGGAACGGATCAGACGGATCATAAGCTGATTGCCACCGTGCAGCGTTATACGATGCGTAAAATGGACGAGGAGTCGAGACAGATGGCAGTCGTATGGAAGGATGACAGGATGCCGTTCATCATACTGGAGAAGTTCGGAAGCCGTGAAGAATAACTCGTCAGACGTCGCACTCCGAGAGTTTTAGCCGTGCTCTCTGCGTCGATTTCAAGGAAGTCCGCGCGAAGGAGATGGTCACTCTGGATGTTGGCTAAAATCGCCTTGCTATTGGATGTCCATTTTCTAAGGGGGAATCCTGCTGAATCCAGGGCTTCCTGGAGCTTGCGGATAGCCGCTTGCGCTTCGGTTTTGGAGTCTGCCCCCGCGAGTACGTCGTCGACGTACATGAACTGTCGGATAATCCGACTCGCCTGCGTATACCTCGACTCTTCGTCGTCGGCGAGCTGTTGCAGGACACGGATCGCTAGGAACGGGGCACAATTGACCCCGAAGGTGACTGTTTTCAACTCGTAGTCGCGGATTTCCCCATCGGAATTGCGGAATAGAATGCGCTGCAAAGGAGTATGCTGGGGGTCTACCCAAATTTGCCGATACATCTTCTCGATGTCGGCGTTGAAAACGAACCTAAAGTACCGCCACTTCAGGATTTGAATCGTGAGGTCGAATTGTAATACCGGGCCCGCGTAAAGTATGTCATTCAGACTGGTCCCGTTTGCGGAAGGGCTAGAGGCGTTGAAAACCACCCGCACTTTAGTGGTTGTGCTCTCGGGCTTAAGAACGGCGTGATGTGGAAGGTAGTACGTGGCGGAACTGCTCGTCAAAGGGACCTCGGCCATGTGACCTAAGTCGAGGTATTCTTGGATTACAGAGTCATACCGGGCCTTCAGGGGAGGATCTCTTTTTAGGCGCTGCTCGTTACGCAGAAATTGAGCCAGAGCAAAGGATCGTGAAGATGCGAGCTCGGAACCATTATGCTCGGGATCGCGCAAGGGGAGCATCACAACGTATTTGCCACGATTGTCCCTTCTTGTACAGACTACAAAAAATTGTGTTCGCAGACGGAATCAGACTCGGGGACTATCTGTGTGGGCACTTCCTCCACCTCCCAGAATTTGGTAAGGAGATGATCCAACGAGTCGTCGAGTCCGCAGGTAACTCGAGTGGAGAAGGCGGACAAATTGCGGGGGCCGCTGGAGATATGGGGCCTGTCAACACCCATCCAAAAATGGTTTCCTGGCCGAGAAGTGAACCGCAAATGTTAGCCCTGGCGTTGCCGAGGAGGATGGACGGAAGAATATCGGCTCCTATCAAGACATCGATTTGGGAGCTCTCGAAGAACTTGGGATCTGCAAGGGGGATGTCAGGAATTCCCTTAAGAAGATCTCGAGGGACTGGATACGAAGGCAGATTCCCGGCCAGCTGCGGAAGAACGTAAGCTGAAGTTTCTAAATGCAGCCCGGGTCTGGAAGGCGATCGAATAGAAAAATTACAGAGTTTCGTGGACTGAGCGGCAACGGTTTGATTAAGACCAGAGACTTGGGCCTGGATAGTCTTGAATACAAGTTTGACGAGGTTGAAAAGTCTCTCCGTAATAAAGGTTGCCTCGGAACCAGAGTCGATTAAGGCACGCGCCTGGAAATTGCACCCTAAATGGCAAATGTTAATGAGGGCTGTGCCTAGTAAGACGGCTCTTGAGCCGGAAGCGAAGCACACTTGCACATCAGAATGATCCTCTGTGGGGCTCGTGCCTCTTGTAGTAGGCGCGGGTCGAGACCTGGATGGCGCAGACGGACTTGGAGCGGCCGCGAATGGATTACCGCGGTGCAGGAGGGTGTGATGACGGCTGTGGCACGTGAAGAAGCTATGGGCACTAGTGCAATCCCGTTGCAAGTGCCCTCGTGCAAAACAGTTCAGGCAAAGATGCTTTTTCTTAATGTAGTCGGAGCGATCATTTACATCCATCTCAAGGAAGCGCGGACATAAGCGAACAGGATGATTCTCTCTGGAGCAGAGATCGCACCCTCTTGGGGCTGGAGTCACTCTGGCCTCGTAAGAATTAAGCCTACGCGCTGGGGCGCTCGCAGGTGTCGACCTTGGCGGAACCTGACCCGAACTGCTAGGCCTGATGTCATCGATAGCCTCCAGAGTGCGATGACGCTCTGTCAAGAACGAGTCTAACTCATTCCATGTTGGAATCTCAGCCTTGTTGTGAATGGATTGCTCCCACATCGAAAGCGTGATATTGGGAAGCTTTAAAGAAACCATGTAAACCAGGAGACAATCCCAAGTCTCGACTTGAATAGAGGACATCTCTAAGGCTGTCAGGCAACTTTGGATTGTCCCTTGCAGCTCCTTCAGAGCGGCTCCGGACTCTTGGGGTACTGCCTGAATGTTGAAGAGGATTTTTAGCTGGCTATTGACTAATAACCGCCGATTTTCGAAGCGGTCGGTGAGGCTTCGCCACGCGGAGATAAACCCTTCGTTGGTCAGCGGGGCTTTGGAAACAATGGCGTGCGCATCGCCACTTGTTTTGGACAATAGGTGGAACAACTTCTCTACCGGTGTAAGACGCGAGTTGTGTATGTATATCGCGGTAAAAAGATCTCTGAAGGTGGGCCAACGCAGGTAATCACCAGCGAAAACTTCGGTGTCGACTGGTGGCAAACGACAGCCCGTAGACGGCGGTGTTGGAACACTGACAGCAGCCTGAATGGGCTGGGAGGCGGCCTTGTCTATTATGCCCTGAAGTTGGACCAAACATCTCGAATATACGGAGTAGCAGTAACTGTACTTGGATTCAAGCACTGTCGAGGTGGCCGTACTGTCGGTGGACGCGAAAAGAAGATCGGAGCAACTTTCATAGCTCTTCTCCACCTTTTCCCACAAGGCCCGGATTTGGTCCCGATGGACTTGGCACATGCCAGGGGAAAGTCGTTCTGGTTCAGCGGTGCTCGGAGTATGAATATCCGCTTGAAATTGGCTAACCCGGTCTGTTGTGGCAATAAACTTTTTGAGGGCGATGTCTATCGCAGTTTGAGCCATCTTGGACACCGACCGAGAAAGCCTTGACGGGGGACCGGAGATAGTCTCGACGGACTCGTCGCTTTTTGCCCTTGGAATGGCAATGGCAGCCTTTGGTGTTAATTGAGTCGGCCGCGGAGACGCGGATTGGGACCTGTCCAAACGGATAGATGGGATCGACCTCGGTTTCTTGTCGTCTCCCGTGGGCATTCTTGGACTCGAACTTTGCGGATCAGCTCTTGTCGACTGACCTGAGCAAGGGGCGTCTCGTTCAGAACGTGAGGATATTCACCGTTAAGCTCTCGGCGCGATCTGAGTCGCCAACGAGTTGGTCGTCGCTGCCAATGAACGCACGCAAAAGAAAAGAAAGCCCCAGAGAACGGTCACACTGTTAATTTGTGCGGAGTAGAAAGCACAGTGCCATAAACAACGAGAAGAATCGGAAGAAAATATTTGGAAATCGATGAAACTGTATTGATTGTTTATATATTTGTATATCTTGTTACTCCCTTTGTTGACTTCTGTTTTTTTTTATTCTAACTTTTCCCTTAGTTAGTGTTGCCAAATAATTTTATTGTATTAAGGTTTTTATTTATTTTTTTTTTTGGATTTGGAAAATATCTTTGATTGCAAAAAAAAAATCCGGAAAACCGCAATAAAAATAAATTAATTAATCCATTAAATAAATTAATTACTTTGCCGGAAATAATTAAATAATATTTATAATTAAATAGTAATTATAATTATGAATTAATAATTTGTATATTTAAATAATAATTATAATTATAAATACTTTATTTTTTTTTCGGAGCCGGAATGGTGGAATTAAAAAACCTTGGCTTTGGTTCGGGAGAAGCGTTCACTGGGTTATGCCGGTCGGCAGAGCAGTGCATGCGTGAGGGCGCGGTAGAGAGAGAGAAGAAAAAAAAACAGCAACAATAACAACACGGCCGCTGCGGTGGTTAATGCGGCAATTTGGAGAAAAAACAATCACGGTCGCACCCGTGTGGATTTGAATTTATTTTATTTTATGTTCCTGAATGTGGAGGCAGAAAATATATTTATGTAGATATGGGCATGCATGCGTTTATGGATATGTGTATGTTCCTGTATGTGGAGGCAGAAAATAGTTCTATGAAGGTATGGGCAGGCATGCGTTTATGTGTAAGTGTATATCGGTATAGTAGAGCGTCGAAGAGTGGACTGTATTTGAAGTGACGGAACAAATAAAATTATGTGGAGAGAAAAAAAACACAAGGCAAAAAAATATCTCGACAGCGGCGGATTGTACGGCGAACAGGGAACTCCCGAAATTACTTCACACCGAGTGGCTGATATTAGTTATGCCTTTTTATTTTTCACCACACAATTTCACTTTTTGTCGTATTTTTTTTGGAGGCAGAATTGCACTGCACTATGTACACAAGTTGTCACGCGCGTGTATGTGTATGTCTGGATGTACAACGGGGAACAAAAGGAAAACGGCAAGGAGTATGGCGACGCACACAAAGCGGAGACGGATTTAAAATTTTTTGGAATTGAAGGAATGTTAAATTTCTCGACTGCCGTTGTGTCGGGAAAACTCGGACGTGGAGTTGACACGAAAAAAAATCTTACTGCAGTGTGAACGAAATTTAATGTTCGAACCACTGCCACTACTTATCTTTTTTGCGGAAGAAATCACAGGAGCTGCTGGTCGAATGGATATCCTTATCCGGTTCGAATGGACCAAAATGTTTGTAGGGGGCGATCCTTCCACAAAAAAACGTATTGGTAGACACAAAAATTCCCACGGCGCAAACGCAAAGTCAGACGAAAGTGAGAAGTCGGGGGCGTCGTGGTGTATTTCAATGTTGTTTATTCAGAGGTATATATGAGACTAATTAAAACCTAAAACTAAACTTTACTCCGTTCAAGCGAGAGCGGGAGATCGGCAGCGGCCGTCCGAGGAGTTCGGATGCGAAACCCGAAGTTCGCACTCTGCAGCGCAGACGTTGCGAGAGGCGAGCGAGGGAGCGCAAGAGGGGCGAGAGCGAAAGCTCGGAGAGCTCAGTGACCAGCGCCAATGCAGTGGGCCACTGACCTAAACAATTTATAATATTTTATAATAATTTATAATAATTTATAGTAATTTATAATAATTTATAATCCCTAAAGATTATAAAATGAAAGACCGATTTTTAAGGGGATACGGCCACAGCCCAAACCGTAAGAGCAAGAGCAGCCACATTTTTTCACAGTATTCCATTGGGGGCGTGGGCGCCCACTAAGATCCGATATGTCCCCCCAGTGGCCCCAAACAGCTCCAACATCCATTATTCTGAGCAAAAAAAAGTTGATGTATTTAAGCTTAACTTCTAAACTGGTTGGAATTTCGATATTTGGTTTTTTCCGAATTTTAGGTTTTGAAAAGGCCTAATTAGAAATCTAAAAGAAATTTTGATATCCCCCATAATTTGGGGGCTACATTTAAAATTAACTTTTCGATTTAAAAAATCTAAACCGCTGCTCCGATCAAGATGATTTTTCGCTCAATAGTTATTCTATGGCCCAAATGCTTAAGTTTAATTTTTCAAGTTTTTAACATTTTTTTAAGTGTTTTTAACGAATTTATTTAGATTTTCTAAGTCATGCAGTTGTATTTTGCGGGAGCCTGTCGAGAGAACGAAACCCAGAAGCCAAGAGAGCGACGGCCGAGAGAGCAACAGCCAAGAAAACTGATGAGGGGGAGGGGTAGTGCTGCAGGGAAAGGGGAGGGGAAAGAGGCAATTTAAGTTAAATTTGTTTAGGATTTTAAAAACTTAAACTGCTGCTCCGATCAATATGATTTTCGATCAATAGTCAGTCCTGTGGATCAAATGCTTAGGTTTTATTTTTCATTTTGTAGCAGAAGTAAGAGCCTTATTTAATTTCCACCATGGAAGAATATAGAAAATTACTACAAATTCTGTAAGCAAAGCCAAAATGTTTCCAAGTTAAATATTAATCTTAAGATTCGAACTTTTGACCAAATACGTATGTACATATGTATATTTGGATATGTTTTGATTTGCTTATATGTACAATACATGTACATACATACAATGTGTGTGTATGTTTCTATTCGAAAGTAGATAATGTGCTTAAATACAAATAAAATGATTTATTATACCCGTTTTTCGATCAAATGTGGAATCTGAAAATAATACGTTACTTTGCTGTTTTTGTATTGGATGCCAATCTTTTACTGTGTGTACAAAGGTTTTCGTTTCATTCAAAACAAGAAATTTGAAAACAACAAATTCCAATTTACAAACAAGTATACATATTTGTGCGCAAATTAAAATTGCATTGATAACATTGTAACTGATAAAAAGTATACAAGCTCACGACTTTTACTTGGATCACTTTCATTTATTATATAGCTCTGCCAGTATCCTTCTGATTCTCTCTCTTGAAGGATCTTCTACAAAGGTTGTTTACACAAAGGTTTTCAAAAAGCGCGCAAATAAGAAATAAGAAAGTCCTGACAACCCAATTTCCTAACTCCAAACTAATATTAAGCGAACGAAGTAACTCCGGGTACAGCTAGTAATTTATAATAATTAATAATAATTTATAATAATTTATAATAATTTATAATAATTTATAATAATTTATAATAATTTATAATAATTTATAATAATTTATAATAATTTATAATAATTTATAATAATTTATCATAATTTATAATAATTTATAATAATTTATAATAATTTATAATAATTTATAATAATTTATAATAATTTATAATAATTTATAATAATTTATAATAATTTATAATAATTTATAATAATTTATAATAATTTATAATAATTTATAATAATTTATAATAATTTATAATAATTTATAATAATTTATAATAATTTATAATAATTTATAATAATTTATAATAATTTATAATAATTTATAATAATTTATAATAATTTATAATAATTTATAATAATTTATAATAATTTATAATAATTTATAATAATTTATAATAATTTATAATAATTTATAATAATTTATAACAATTTATAATAATTTATAATAGTTTACAATAATTATATATATATAATTATATATAAAATATAATATTTTATAATAATTTATAATTATTTAAAATAATTTATAATAATTTATAATAATTTATAATATTTTATAATAATTTATAATAATTTATAATAAAATATAATAATTTATAATAATTTATAATAATTTATAATAATTTATAATAATTGATAATAACATATAATAATAATTTATAATAATTTATAATAATTTATAATAATTTATAATAATTTATAATAATTTATAATAATTTACAATAATTTAAAATAATTCATAAGAATTTATAAAAATTATATTATTTTATAATAATTTATAATAATTTATAATAATTTATAATAATTTAAAATAATTTAAAATAATTTAAAATAATTTATAATAATTTATAATAATTTATAATAATTTATAATAATTTAAAATAATTTAAAATAATTTAAAATAATTTATAATAATTTATAATAATTTATAATAATTTATAATAATTTATAATAATTTATAATAATTTATAATAATTTATAATAATTTATAATAATTTATAATAATTTATAATAATTTATAATAATTTATAATAATTTATAATAATTTATAATAATTTATAATAATTTATAATAATTTATAATAATTTATAATAATTTATAATAATTTATAATAATTTATAATAATTTATAATAATTTATAATAATTTATAATAATTTATAATAATTTATAATAATTTAAAATAATGTATAATAATTTATAATAATTTATAATAATTTATAATAATTTAAAATAATTCATAATAATTCATAATAATTTACAATAATTTCTAATAATTTATAATAATTTATAATAATTTATAATAATTTATAATAATTTATAATAATTTATAATAATTTATAATAATTTATAATAATTTATAATAATTTAAAATAATGTATAATAATTTATAATAATTTATAATAATTTATAATAATTTAAAATAATTCATAATAATTCATAATAATTTACAATAATTTCTAATAATTTATAATAATTTATAATAATTTATAAAAATTTATAATAATTTATAATAGTTTACAATAATTATATATATATAATTATATATAAAATATAATTTTTTTATTATTAATTATAATTATTTAAAATAATTTATAATAATTTATAATATTTTATAATAATTTATAATCAAATATAATAATTTATAATAATTTATAATTACATATAATAATAATTCATAATAATTTATAATAATTTAAAATAATTTAAAATAATTTATAATAATTTATAATAATTTATAATAATTTATAATAATTTATAATAATTTATAATAATTTATAATAATTTATAATAATTTATAATAATTTATAATAATTTATAATAATTTATAATAATTTATAATAATTTATAATAATTTATAATAATTTATAATAATTTATAATAATTTATAATAATTTATAATAATTTATAATAATTTATAATAATTTATAATAATTTATAATAATTTATAATAATTTATAATAATTTATAATAATTTATTATAATTTATAATAATTCATAATAATTTATAATAATTTATAGAAATTTATAATAATTTATATTAGTTTATAATAATTTTTAATAATTTATAATAATTTATAATAATTTATAATAATTTATAATAATTTATAATAATTTATAATAATTTATAATAATTTATAATAATTTATAATAATTTATAATAATTTATAATAATTTATAATAATTTATAATAATTTATAATAATTTATAATAATTTATAATAATTTATAATAATTTATAATAATTTATAATAATTTATAATAATTTATAATAATTTATAATAATTTATAATAATTTATAATAATTTATAATAATTTATAATAATTTATAATAATTTATAATAATTTATAATAATTTATAATAATTTATAATAATTTATAATAATTTATAATAATTTATAATAATTTATAATAATTTATAATAATTTATAATAATTTATAATAATTTATAATAATTTATAATAATTTATAATAATTTATAATAATTTATAATAATTTATAATAATTTATAATAATTTATAATAATTTATAATAATTTATAATAATTTATAATAATTTATAATAATTTTTAATAATTTATAATAATTTATAATAATTTATAATAATTTATAATAATTTATAATAATTTATAATAATTGAAAAGGTGACAGCTAAGTAGCGGAGCTTGCTTGCTGTGGCCTTGTGTGGATGATTGGAGTTGACGAATTGCCGGCTCAGCTCGTAGAAACTGCTGCCTGCGGTGATGGGTGAAGAGGGGATGTCGATGCTGATGCTGACGGTAAGGATGTTGTTAATGACTTCGCTTGCTGACGATGATGAGGATGCCGAGGACAACGCTCGGTTCCACAGCTAGAGAGTCGATGAGTGTTACAGGAAACCAAGAAAAAATGCGGGGCTTTTGTGTTCTCTGGTCAACGTTTTATTCGAAGAGCCCGGAAACTCTTGTAAAGGTCGAGTCCCCAGTTTTGGTTTTTACTTATTTAGGAATGGTGAGGTAGGAATAATCATTGGATTATAGGCTATTTACATTGAAGTGTTTACAATGATTTATTTCAAGGGTTAGCGTGCGCTAACATGCCGCCCCCCCTGCCGGATGGCGGTTTTAAGCTTGGTTAGGCTTTTGATGGCTTCCTGCAGCTGGTGAAGCGTCTGAGATGGTGAGATACTGCGTCTCGGAGGGCGGCGTTCGGAAGTGTTCCTTGTTTTGGAACGACTCGCTCGAACGGGTCGGTTGATGCTTGGTGAAGAGCTGTCCTTTCGTGGGCTGCGCGGTTAACGTCCTTCCTTCTTTGATGCTTCTGGAGCTTCGTGGTGGTGTAGCCGTGGTGCAGCAAAGTGTGATGCAGGTCTCCACACTTGTGACACACCTCTTTGGAATCGCATTGATGCACGCGATGTGTGGTGGCCAGGCAATTTGAGCAGTAGCCCATTCTTTGTGCGGCGCGACGGCGTTCCAGGATGCTCAGCTTGATGAATTTAGCGCATACGCGCAAAGGATGACCTTTGTGGCAAATGCGGCACTTGTACATCTACGGAATTAATTACGGAATTAGTATGTGGGTATAAATGAGACAACTTTAACAGAGAGATAGAGAGAATGGGGTGGGATTTCGGTTATTGTTCAACCGAGGACGAGTTGTCTTTGATTGGGAGAGGCACGAGTTTTACAATGGGTCGCGTGAGCGGTCCACTTTGGGTTTGGAGGTCCACTGTGCGCGTATTTTGGTCTTT